>WAAG01062129.1:10694-34613 GCA_013390105.1 Tichodroma muraria
GAATAAGTTAAAAGAACCAGAAAATTCAACAATGTGTCACAAATAGAGAGGTCATTATGCCTGGATAACCCAGGATATTAACAGTTGCAGAAAGTGAAACACTATCCACAACTTAGCAGTCAATGAGCCCTGCTCAGAACCAGTGATCTGCTGTACAACAAGGGTGGCATTTTACAGTTCAGTGAGAAATGGAACAGACCCTTGATATCTTCATTTGTCCTTTTTCTGTGCATATTTCACAGTGCAACGATTTAGGGTCCATAACGTGTCACTTGATATAACTACAGAGTTTACTTGAAATATGTATGCACAGAAAAAAAAAGTTCAGTGAACTGCAAAGATTGCAACAAATCCATACTCTTCGAACCAATATAAAGTTTTACTCCAAGTCTGAAACAATGTTGGTTAAACATGCCAAAAGTCCAGTTTGAACTGTTTTTGCCTTGAATCTGCACATTTACTACAGAATCAGATCACTTAAACCTTGGCTACAGGTCAACAGCTCAAAAATATTTTTAATTAAACCCCATATTAAAATAGGAATGCCTATAGCAATAATATAATTAAAGTGTTTAGTCTTCAACATTTTACTACACTGACTATAAGGTGAGAAAAATTAGTAATGGAGGGAATTATTTTTATAAAGGACACTGTCAGTGCGACAACAATAAGTGACAACTTCACACGTTTCAATCCTTCTTAAAAAGTTATAGTAGAAAATGCCACTAACAGCTATTCTAGATTGGGAATAATGGTGGGTATTTCTACATACATATTTCTAAGAACATTTTATGCTTGTATATTTTTTTCTGCACAAACATAAATAACCATTCTGAACCACTGATTAAGAGGTTACATTAGAAGAATGTCAGTCTGCAAAGACAGTTTCTAATTTCTAAGAAACGTTTGCTGTACAAATACACCTGGAAATGTTTCAGATAGCATCACGCTACAGAACAGCAAGGGATAAGAGCAATTAAAATTGAAGTTTACTGTGGACAGTAGAATGCCAGCAAAACATTATTTTGTTCAATTAAGCATGAAAAGAAATCTTCAACAGCATATCCAAGAACTGGACTACACGATTTTACAAGTTCTGATAAAGATTTGTATCTAAACTTTCACAGATATTCCACTGTCTTCTGCTACCGGAGGCCAGAAATGAAACCATCTTAAGTTTGTCCTGAATTGCTGGTTTGACCAAAACAGGAAATACTGAAAATCATAAAAATGCCAGTTTCAGGAGCTTTCCTTACAAAAACATTTTAGGTGGATTCAAGGGAGCTTTCAGACTGCCCTGTGCTGATGTAACTCAATTTCTGAGGGTGCTATGTTCAATTTCAGCTTCCTGTTACATGCTTTGTACATGGGTTATTTTTCATAACTCCATAAATAAAGGTTATCCTGCAAGAAAAAAAAGACAGGTGAACTTCAGTTAAGCAGAATATTAAGATGAAAAAGGAGACCTCAAAGTAATAGGTAGGGGGCAAAGCTTTTAAACGCAAATATTAGAATTTTCATTACTCAAAGACTATTGGTTATATCATACTCAAGTCTGATACATAGCTGGAGAATGAAATGAGACATTGTATTTTGGAACCATAAAAAGAGGTGTATAACCAGATGAACTCTTCCAAAGACAAATTTATAAAATAAATCATCTACTAAAATGAGTTTTAAGTCATTTTGCCAATAGCACTAGATATTTCAGTAAATGCTTTCCTTTTATTTTTTTTCTCCTAAGTTAAAACAAGAAAAAGAAAAAAGAGATTGTGCTTAGGTCATTTCAAAAATCTATCAACATTCAGATTTGAGAGGATTATTGGAAACTAATCAAGTTTGTTTCATGTGTTCCAAGAGCACTGTGAATGTCCCTCTTAAACTGCAGGGAAAATGTAACTAAAAATAGTACATTTAGAAAGCACACATACTGAGCTTTCAGGAGTGGATTTTGGATGGCCAGTTATGTGAGGTCAACAAGGAGAATGTTTCCATTGTATCACTACAAAAGATCTCCTAATAGCAGAAATAAACAATTTAGAGTTCAACTAAAATCTGCAAATCACTTAGCCACACAACTTGCCATGTACACATGGCACACACCCCTCCCCAGAACAAGCAGTTTGTCCTGTAATTCTTGGCAAGTACCAAAACTCCAAACACCAGTTAGTGTAACACCATCCCAGGCTAAAGCAGCTAATTGGGTAAATACTCCTTGTGCTGAGTGAATGATGTGCTGCTCACAGCATCAGCTCCTCCTTCAGACGATCCCCCAGCCCGAGGAGCTCGCGTGGAGCAGGGACTTGGCAATGTGTTAATGCCCTCGATAGTGGGGAAGGGTCCTGTTGCTGCCAGACCTTTGACTTGAACTTGATAGGGCTGATTTGGCATCCTGCGACCGGTTACATTCATCAGGAGGTGAAGCTCCACAACAAAGATAATGTGGTGGAAGCAATTAGTATTCACAACAATCAATAATAGGTCTTCAGCATTTGACTGTGGGCTAAGCAAGGCTTTAATAATATCTGGTATGTAACACACTTTTTGAAAAGCAAATCACAAAACTATTTTGGTTTTATGTTGAAATATCACCCAGTTTTCATGTGGAATTTTTTTTAAATGTACTCCAGTTTTTTGTATAATGTTCACAAATATATATTCCAAGGCTTTTACAAGCTTTCAAAGAGGCTAAATACATTTGCTTTCAATTAAAGTGCATGATAAAGTGGCATAAGCCAGGTTTCTTTTCTTTAAGAGTTCATTTGAAGTTCTTCACATTTACAGTTTATGGCATCCAATTCTGCTACATATTTCAGCAAGGAGAAGTCAGGAAGAGGACAGCAGTGGTAATTTCTGTCCCACTTCCATCTCTCCAACAGGGTCTCTGCCAAGAAATAAAATTATTACTCCGTGCTAGCTGATAACTTGGTATCCAGGACCCTGCCTTGACCCTTCTCCCTAGAATTTGGATCTCAACTCTCATTCGAATTCACTCCCTCTGCTGTCAGTCGAGAGAACAGGCAGCAATTCTCCCTGCTTGGGCAGCAATTCTCCCTGCTCGGTCCATGTGGGCAGTCCAGTTCAAGGCATGGCAAAAGCCCTGCTTTACCCCGTTCACATTCTAGCAGAGAAGAAAGCCCTCAGGGAAACGGAGGATCTCGTCAGCTCCATTGCTTCAGAAAATGTCTCACCGAGAAAATGCTTCTGTAAGGCTGTGGTGAGAAATGGGAGGGGAAAAAATAGAAAGATTAAGTCACAGAATCAATCATGGTGTGAGGGACTTCAGGAGTTTATCTACTCCAAAGTCCTGTTCAGAGCTGGGACAGCCCTGACTCCAAGCCTCATTGCTCAGTGGTGAGTTCTTTCAGGTCCTGAGAACCTCCAAGGACTGAGATTACTTTTGATTCCTTTTTGATAACCCTTTTAGTGCCTTGTGTCAATGTTTAATCATCCTTAATGGGAACACTTTTCATCCTACAATCACTAAACATCCTCTTTCAAACCTTGTCTTTCATTCCCCCAGCACTGACCTCCAAAGAGCCTGTGGATTTCTCTCGCCATTAAGTTCCTACAGGTATTGCAAAGCAATTTGGAACACTGAATTGCATTAGGTGTTCCAAAGCTACCCAATGAAATGTGACAGGAACACAGGGCTGAATTACAGAGGGGAAAAAACCCTCAGAAATTAAATCTAATAATTGAATCTTGATTTTGAACAAAAGATATTTGCAATAGAATCCTAGAATCAAGTGAACTCTGTGCTAACTTTAGCCTTCCCTGGGAAAACTTACTGACATAGGTAATTTACCAGAACATCTGAATAGTTGTAAAGAGGTATTTTAAGTAAAGTTTAAAATCAGATAGGCGTGATAGCAATTTCAAACACGCTTGTAGTTTAGGAAATGTCTGATATTCAGTTACGTTTCTATTCCTTATGGTATTTACAGGGCATTCATAAGGACAGTAAATTGCCTGAAATTCCAGTGTTATTCTCTGCCATGTCTTTTTCAAGAAAGATTAGTTACAAGTTTTCAGTTTTATCTTGACTTTCCTTAAGACTTCTTTCTGTCAACACCTTACACTTCCATGACCACAAGGCTTAGACACCACAATTCCTTCCAAGCATAGTAAAGCTTTCTCTGTTACTTGATCAGAGTACAGGGAAAATAACCCTAGAACCCAATAAAACAGCCAACTGCCCTGTCCCCTACTGTGTGAATACTGGTAGAGAGGAGAGAGGAGGGAGGAAAGAGGGGTAAGAAAGAGGGCAAAGAAGGAGGAGAAAGAAAGAGGGAAGAAGCATTTTAAGATCAATTTTCTCCATGACAACTTTTACAATCATCACACTGGTAAAATTATAGAAACTAGAGTTTACCTCACAGTAACTAAAATAAGGAGTATCATTTTGTGCTCTCTTGTTTCTGTCTTAGCCTGAGAAATTATTTTTCCTGCCTAGCATAAACTCCCATGTTATAAAATTCAGTCTCTTCGAAAATCAAGTTAGTCCAGCCTTTTCAATTTTGAAGAATCCACCCTGATTCTTATGAGAGAAATAGCCAAAATCCAGCAAGAGTGCAAATACAGTGGAAGCAGAGTTATCTCTCCTTGTTGCCCTTCCACGGGCATTTAAAAAATGACTGTTGACTTTGTTTTGGGGGGCTTAAAATTTTTCAATTAATTTTACAGCTTGTTCAAGACTGGCATCCCATCAATTACAGGAGAATTAGATGAGATAGAACAGTCAAAATTGCAAACAAAGCTGAAAAAGTTTGTTAAGTTTGCAAACAGCAAGAAAAATTACCCAGACTGTTTTATTGTGCCATGCGAAACTATTTTATCACACACCACAGGGTGCTATTATGACACTTTGGAGTTCTCCTTAAGTGTTCATAAGATAAACATCAAATTATCTTAAATTAATTTGTAAAACTTAGAAAAGAGAATAAGGCATCTAATGAAAGCCTACAGGGAAAAAAACAATCAGAGAATAAAAAGGGTTTGTTCACTATTTAGCGAAGCAAAACCTTGTAATATTACAAAATATCAGGGGGAAAGGCTTCAAAAAGAAAGCCAGTGCAGTCAAATCAAAACTGTAGGCAGTAAAAGCTTTTTCATATTTTTTTATAATAAAAAAAATTTATTCTAATAAAAATAGGTTGACAAAGTATTCATAGTAAAGGACTAAAGCTCTACCTAATGTGTTTAACTCATAATAAGGAAAATTGAAGGAGTTGCCTAGCTTAGGCTGGACCTCTCTTGTAAGGCCATAGAGAATGTACTAAATACCCCTGTAACATAGGAAATGCTTTTAAGGAGATGTAAAGCTCCAGTCATAACTGTAAGTTGATGTAATTGTGATCTAATGAAGAAATTCAAACAAAAAAAGAGTGAGAGGAAAAGAGAAAGATGATGTCCTCTACCCAGTGAGAGAAGATAACCTCTGTTTCTTAAGATGAAGATGAGATAGATGAAGAAAACTCTTATTTTATACTGGAAAAAGCATCCTTAAACTGTACCCTAATAAGCTGATACAGCCCAGGAGTGGCTGTGGAAGGCTGCCTCATAAAAGAAGCTTCACAATGGCAGATTCTCTTCCCCTTGGGCAGGCCATTTGTGAAGTGTGAGAGCAAAAGAACTGGTATGTTGTAGAAAATCTCTACAGTATTCAAGAAAGATTCCTCTTCTCCCTTAGTAAATTAAGAAATAATTATTCTGACAGTGGTAAACTGACCAAAAATCCCAGGTTTTGTCTTTTTATATTGTCAGTAAGAAAGTGAACAGTTAGTTAAGAGGAAGAAAAATGTTTTAAAGGTTTCATTCTAATTCTTGTTCTTTTTTTTTCTTTTAATATTAGTGAATAAAGATTTTATTACTTCTAAGTTTAAGCCTACTTTGCTCTTGGTTAAAAATTTCAGATTGGTAAACCAAAGCCACTACACAAATTGTGTTTCTGCCCTGTTTCAAACTAAAACCACGACAATGGGTCTCAATTATTTTCCTCTAGTATGCTTTCTCCTATTTAGAATGCCTTGACTATTGAATGGTTATACATAAAATGTAACAGCATGATGGAAAATCAGAGTTGAATTATGCAAAACACTGGAAATTTCCTGGTATGAAAGAAAATAGTAATCTTTAGGGAGAAATTTAAATTGTTCCACATTCTGCAACAGATCAAGAACACAGAAGTGTACACAACAATGTTTCTAAATTTTAGCAGAACTGACTGCTGAACTCTACAAAACCCAGACCCCAAAAACGACTCTCCCTCCCCCCAGGCCTCTATAAAAGCCCCAAAACCTCTGATAAAATTTGGAGAGATTATATCAGTTGATGACTGTCTATCCCAACTTGCTGGTTTAGAGATGATCTTCCTCAGTGATAAAAGGACAACGGGCTGTAATTGTCAAGGTTAGCTACCTTAGCTACAAGGTTAGCTAATCCCAGGCTTATACACAAGGATTATATATCCTGAATTATCCTCTGCTGGATAGGTTTTATTTGGCAATAAAAGATTAAAAGCAACAGCCAGGGGCTCAGCTCTAATACCTAAATCTGAAGACTTTTTTAAAGTACACACATCCAGAACATGCATCGGAGCCGTTTTGCCTCTTAGTGTAATCCTCTTAGTGTTTTCTGTACCTCACTGAACCTGAAGCTTCTGAGGCTAAAATGTACTGTATCTGGCACCTTATCCTAAACTTAGCTTCAGAGGGTCCCTCTTGAAGATACCGCATCCCAATTTATGATATAGTGCTCATCCTTTCATCCTGTTTTCTAATATCAAAGCTAGAACATACAAGCGCAATTTCTGTTTTTTAAATTTGTATTAGCTATTCCTTTCATTGTATTACATATTTGAACTTGGAATATTCAGATGTTCCAGATCACAAAATGGCTCTATTAGATCACTGTGAGATGACAAAAACATAAAACCATTGCACAATAAACAGTGTTCAAGTTGATTATTTTGAAAAAATTCCTAAGCAAATTACTATTCTATTTCCAGAATGAAGTTGGGTAAAACTCAAGTCTTCAAGTAATGGAGGTACCAATCATTTAATCTTCTCCTTGTGCCGCACCAGGAAGGAGACCCAGCAGTACCGAGTTGTACAGTTCCGGAATCACGCTGGGAATTTCTCCAAGAGGGATTGTGTTGCTGTGGCCATCGTGACAAGCTGCTGCTTAGAGACCCTCTAACCAAAACCCAGGTCATTCCCCCAGGACAAGTCAGCTGCCTTCTCCACTGTGGCCAGGAGCAGCCAAGGAAGCGAGGTTCACCTCAGATCGCTTCAGAGAGCAGCCTCTGAGCCAAGCCAGCTCTGCAGCTGCTGCTGAGAAATAAACACCAATGGAGTGCTCATTTCTGGAAACCCGCCCAGAAATTGATGAGATCTTAGGCTGAAATTGACAGCTCTTTACAAACGTGTACTCACCTCAGTTAAACACAGAAGTAGCCCAGATAACTGCCAGTAGATAACTGCTTTGTGCCGCTACAGTTACCAGTTCTAGCTCAGCACCCGTTCTTAGGGATAAATGGCCTCTTTATTTCACATGAGTTTAATTTGTGTCTAAAAAACATTGTGACTACTTGTTACACACACAAGTGTGAGGTTAAATAATTGTACAAAAACCCAGTTTGCTTGTGCAAATCTCATCTGTTCTTTAAAAAGCCAGTCAGTGAGCAATAGCAGTGAAAGTCTTAAAAACAAATTTGGGTTATTACTGTTGTAGATAATTTTCTTTCTTGGCGAGTACTTAAGACACAAAATGTACATACAATAGCATTTAATATAGATCCTAATTCTGCAAACTCACATACACTTATGGCTGCTTGTTGTGACCACAGAAGCATTGTCCTGAAAATGAGTGAAGCTCATCAAATGCCCAGTGTTGACTGCTCAGAGCCTGGATACCCAAGCACTTCCAGGATCGAGGGCTGTAGCAGGTTGTGCACATGAGATATCACAAGGCATTAATAAACTCGTGTAGCCTCAGGTGTACCCTATTGGTAATTTTTGTTAAAGATGCCTTTGAGCAAATGTCAAAACAAGTGTCATTTTGTTTCTCAATTTCCAGTAAGCACTGAATTGAAATAACCTATCAAACTGTTGTAACCAGGAATGGGGATTGTATTCCTATTTATTGTAGGACACACCCTGTTGTAAGTTTAGTTTTTCACTAGATTTGCATTGTTTCAACAGGTACAAAAATTAGTTGCATTGTGCTACATTCTTACCAGTCAGCAATTAGCTCCAATTGGGAAATTCATTCTCAAGACTAGCTTTTCAGTGTTTGAATTTTTTCTTTTAAGTCTCTTTCCCCCTGCTTCTCTAAGCCCAATTACTCTATTATATCAGAGAACTTTGACAAAGTAGGAATTAATGCACTTGTCACATCCAATCAGCAAATAAAAATTAGGGCTCAGAAAAGTTGTATAAATAAATTGTAACATCACCGTTTCCAGCCGCAGTTGCTCTGCCAAAGGTCACCCTCAGAACATGATTTAAGGGAGACCTGGATATAGAAATCACATCAAAGCTGACCTTTGAGTAAAATCAAACAGCTGCAAAGCCAGTAATGAGATTATCCACACAGAGCCAGTCCACATGGCAGTGAGCGCTCTGCAGAGTGAATTAAGAGAGGAAATACCAACACCTGGACTGCATTTTGATGTGGTGGGCAGAAAACTCACAACCTGACACTTGTCTGGGATTAGTTCAGGTGCTTCCAACTCAGACACCCTCCCAGCAGCCAGACTTCTGTCTTCTTTAACCTATAGGTTGTGGGGAATAATTCCATGTGATTGGCACCTTTGTGCTAGATTTATACTGTCAGAAATGAAAACTGTTTGTAGAGACATGTTTGAACTATATGATGGTGTTTACACCACTGATAAAGGTGATGATCATACTACTTATGATTTATAAACATTATAAATGTCTTTAGGAAATTATGAATATTCCAGCATTATTTACCTGAATACAATGAAGAAATTTCCACTGAAGACTGTCAGCGCTCAGTGACCTATTACACAGTTACATATATTGAAATATATTGAATCTGTTAGAAAAGAAGGAACAATGTGCTCTCTTTTAATTAAAGGATATTTTAAGAGACTTGTCTTAAAATTCATTGATTTGTTTCAGATACAAGTCAGAGCTATGATATTATTCAGATAAATTTTAATAAATATTTTTTCTATGTCTTTTCCTTCAACCTTTTCCACTGTGTACATTTCATTGTATTTTGTGCCTAAATGATTTCCACCACACTGACATTTATTTTCCTGTTGTGGATTTCCTGTCGGGTATTTCAGGCAGATATACAGAAAATAAATGTTTTGGGAGCTTCTTTGGGTTTTTGGGTGAGGACGATTTTTGTTTGTTTTCAAATCCTCTTTTTCTTTTTTTTTTTCCTTGTGATTATGTGGTATGTTTGATTTTTACTGCAGGGATATTGAGAAAGCAGCCCAACTTAAAAACAAAACAAACCCACTTCTAATTAACTGTGGTGAAATTAACCAGTATTAGTTGTCAGTTTGACTTTATATTTCAATGGACTGAAATATAATTTTATAACGCACTAAAAGAAACACAGCAAAATGTGTAAAATAGAAATTTATAATTTGTACAAAATAGAACAAGTTATCTGCTCAATACATGAATTTCCTTCTGAGTAAACCAATCATAAATGGGTAGGAGAAAAGAGAGGAGAGACAAAGTGCTTTTGAAATTAGAATACTGTAACTACTCATTATAAATCATGTAATAGTCCACCTCTGATTTTCCACTGGATTATGAACTAATATATTTTATTGATTTAACACTGGTCATTTGAGTATGGATAAGAGAATAGCCAGAGCAATCCTTTCCTGATGTAAGAAAGAGTAAAATTGTTTTATATCAAGTACGGAAGTAAAAAAAAAGGATATGTTTCAGTTAGAATATTTTCTGAAAAATGACTGGAAGATTTGCCTCTGAGTAATTTTTACCTTATTTTCCAATTCTAATTGATTCTGAATTTACCCAGAGTATCACTGAATCTAGATTTAGGACAGGCATTAAAAAAACAACAACAAAAAATCAATTAGCTTGATCACTGGTATGGTCAAATACCCAGATCACAGCCAGGCTTTTAAAGGTAACTCATTGTCTAAGGACAATTCAGACAGGTACCAAGGAGCTTTTTCAAAAGTGCCTCGTCACTTAACACGTTTAATTTCAGCAGATGTAGGCATTTCACTGTAGCACTAAAAATTAACAAACAAAAAAACCCCCACAAGAACAAAACAAACCAGCAAGTGCCTCTTGCCCCTCATAGAGTGTCATTTTCATTCAAATGGAACACCCTACAAAATTATTTAATTGCTTCTCCTGCATCTTGAACTTGCTTTCATCCAAGATTTTAAGAAATTAACTTAGCTTTGATGCTTTTCTTTCATTCAGCTTCTGAGTAACAATGAAGATAATTAGTATATGATTCCATTTCAATTTAAGAAAGCAGCCAAAATATTAAATAATTTGATTAAATGGTTCTGAGGCTGGTAAAACACACATTTAAAAAGGTATTTTGGCTAAAAAATTTCTAACATTTAAAACTGAAAAGAAAAGGAATGTTTTTTCTGTATGGCAGAAGGGACACTCAAATCCATGTACAAAGTTTTGTTCACACCTCAGAATGGTTTCTTCACCGTAAAACATCACAGTCCTGGCTTTCCAAAGTTTATTTGTGATCCATTAAAATTAAGCCTGTAATTTTTCCTCTAGGGATATGAAGGATATTTTAGTGTCATGTGATATTAGACAGAAGTTTGTACATAATTAAAATTTTCTTTCACTATTCCATTGACATATCACTTTCTTAAAGCTGTAATGATTTTATGGCTTTTTTTAGTTAAAAGTTATTACTAAAACCAAAACCTAATTTCTCACTGATTGTAATTTAACACAGATTTTGCAAATCAGATTACAGAATCCTAATAAAAAATAATCCTAAAATACTAAAGTGAACAACACAGAATTTATTTGTGTCTTCACAGCTGAGTCTTCACAACTAGTTTTAGACATGAGCCTAGAAGTTTCTTGTCATTATCCATGACCAAGACGCATACCACAGCAAAGAACTGATAGTGCCTATATATTTGTCCTTAGGAAACCGATAAATCCGTGCCAATAAAAGATATATTGAAAGAAATAAGCCATGATAAGGATGTAACACAGCTTGCATGTATCCCAAGGAGGGAAAGGAAAATGCTTTGGTAGGCCAATCTTTATAAAGCTTTACCAATTTAGCTTGCTTTCTACTCTTATTGGTGCTTAAGAGGTTAAGACTTTATTTGTGAAAACAGAGAGAGAGAGTGGGGAATCTTGTTGTCTGCAGCTTCCTAAGTCTTGCTTAAGATCCTTTTCAATTACCATCCATTTCTCCTTTAAAAAGGGACAAAAAAATAGAGGAGTGGAAGCAGGTCAGGGCAGCCTGTGACAATGACAGTGTGATGGGCTCGGGCCCCCCGTGGCGTTTCCATCTGCTATCATTAAGGTGACTATTCAGACATGAAAAAATCCCTCTCGCTGTGCTGACAGGCAGACATCAAGAACTATGACAAGGCATTAAGACAGAAAGTAGAGACAGATATGTCATATCCCGCAAACAATCCTGCCTCAAACAAGACCTCTAAAATTTTATCGGAATTTAAAATCAAAATCAAAGGGCTTTTACCTGGGGGTTATCAAACTTCCCCTCGCATTAGTTTGTCAAGGAAGATGCTGCTGACAGCAGCAGACACGCTTAGCTCCAACCTGGAGCTTCTACTACAAGAAACCCAATTTTTCAATGGTTTTCTCTTTTCTCACTCTACGATTTAAAGCGGAGCTTCAATTCCTGCCCTTTTCCCTCCAGGAAGCTGAGAGGGCAGGGCGAGGCCTGGCGGTTTGAAGCTCGTTAAGCGCCGAATCCAACAGTGATGGATAATAAAAAATAAACTAACAAGGCGATATTTTAACTTCCGTGATAAACCGGCGCTGCTTCCCGCCGGGACAAACGGCCCCCGGATTCCCGAATTCCCGGGAATTCCGGACAGGGAGCGGCCGGCAGTAGGGAGAGGGCCGCGGGGGGCGGGCGGGCCCGGCAGGGGGCGCGCCAGGACCGCTCCGCTCTCGCTCCTGCTCCGGACGGGAACCGCGCCAGGCCCCGCTCCACAGCGGCGGGGCCCGCTCCAGAAACCCGCTCCACAGCGGCGGGGCCCGCTCCAGAACCCCGCTCCACAGCGGCGGGGCCCGCTCCAGAAACCCGCTCCACAGCGGCGGGGCCCGCTCCAGAAACCCACTCCACAGCGGCGGGGCCCGCTCCAGAAACCCGCTCCACAGCCCCGCTCCACAGCGCCAAGTCCCGCTCTACAGCGGCAGGGCCCACTCCACAAACCCGCTCTACAGCCCCGCTCCACAGCGGCAGGACCCGCTCTACAGCCCGGTTCTACAGTCCCGCTCCACAGCTCCGCCGCGCCCCTCACGCTGCCCAGCCCCGGGACAGGGACAGTTTCTCTGGAGCCGCCATTCCACACCGTGTTTCCCCGGCAGACCCCGCCCTGCCTCCTGTGCCAGCTCCCACCCGCTTTGTGCCATCCCAGCAGGTGCTAACGGGGACCCTAAAGCAGCGCTCGGCCGCTGTCCCTGCGCCCTGCCCTTGTGACGCCCCACCCGGCGCTGCGTCCGGCTCTGGAGCCCCAGTGCCAGGACACGGAGCCGCGGGAGCGGGACCTGAGGAGGCCACGGGGAGCGAGAGACAGGCTGGAAGTGTTGGAGTTGTGCTGGAGAAGAGAGGGCTCCAGGGAGAGCTTGTAGGACCTTCCAGTCCTGAGAGGGCCTCTAAGAGAGATGGGGAGGAACTTTTGACGAGGGGAATGGCTTTAAACCTAGAGAGGGGAGGTTTAGATTATATGTTAGGAAGAAATTGTTCCCTCTGAGGGTGCTGAGGTGCTGGTGCAGGTTGCCCAGAGAAGCAGTGGTTGCCCCATCCCTGGAAGCGTTCAGGGGCTGGATGGGGCTCTGAGCAGCCTGGGATAGTGGAAAGTGTCCCCGGTCCTGGAACAAGATCAGTTTTAAGATCCCTTCTAACCCCAAACATTTTATGCTTCTATGGTTATCTTAAATCTTCTAGAATGATTCTCTGGGTCTTAAGTGCTCTTCCTTTTGCCACTCTCTTCTGACTAAAAGGCAATTTCTTTGCAACTCTTATAGCACTGTCTTGAAGTACAATTACTTATAATTTGAATTTCTTCAGTCACAGCGCTGGTGCAATCTCTCATCTCCCTATCTGCTCTGTGTTCCCACATATTGAGTTCCAATATGTTCTACACATCTTCATAACTGCTGTTTTAGACACGAGAAGAATCAGACTGGAAAACCAATGCTTTGGGGTTTTTTACTTAAAATAAGAGAAAATGGGGAAATAATATGGGGATGGGGTGTTAAAGACAGGGACTACCTAAACTTACTTGTCACTAAAAGAAACGTGTGTGCGATCATGCCCATCTTATCTACTCACACTCCATTTTACCACTTAATTAAATTTTCTCCTAATCACACTTAGCAGAGGCACATTGGGAACAAATGGGGGAAGGCTTTTGGGGTAGAAAAATATATAAAGTTTATATATATATAAAATATCAGTTGTCATTTGGGCTCAAGAATGAAAGAATGAAGGGTATATGTGCACACATATATAGGCTTCTGTATTTTTAAATAATCCACCCCCATGCTGATGGGAAATATTGGATATTAAATATTGGAGATTAACTAGACACCAAGCAATGTTTTGCACACTGTTATGCCAATTGTCTTGTGTTCCGATACCTATGAATTAACCAGTTAATATTAAGTTCAAATCTATATCTGAAGTATGCAATGATTGATCATGGAAAGATAAAGACAATTCCCTAATAGTTGACGTTTCATTTATTGTTCACTTAATCTTGTTTTTTCACCTGTAGCAATATGAAAAAAATGTGTTTTATTGTTTGAAATCTGAGGTTTTCTATAAACATATTTGTAAGTTTAGTTGAATCATTAATTTATATATATATATGTATGACAAAGTAAAAAAAAATTGGGTAGTGCATTTTCCTCCATCCAGTTAGAGAATGGAGGCATGACAATTTAAATTTCAGTAAGCACAACAGCTACTTCAGTCACCAGTTTAAGATGGGTTCTGGTTTCATATGGAAGAAATGAGATTTTAGAAGTCATCCAGTCTAAAGTAGTGATTTAGGATTTTTCTGTAATCTATAGCTTGAGATAAACACCAGCCTGAGGCTATTCACTCTGGTTTTATGATAAGCAGGCGTTTTGCATCATTCTCTCTTTTTATTGAGAATAAACAGCTCAGACAGTTTCCTAGTATATATCAGGAACTTCGTTGCTAGTAGCAGGAACTAAAACCCAACCAGGCATCATGGTCTCTTAAATAAGGAGGATTGTAGCATAAATTTCCATGCAAAAATTAATTTCCATGCAAAAAATATGTGTTATCTTCTGATTATAATGAAAACATTGGAGTAATGGGATAAATGACACATGTAGGGAAAGCATAAAAGTACCACTTCAAGACTGGCAGATTAATTCTTAGAGGGCCAAGGCTTAGAGGAAAAACAAGTAGTTTTATTTGTGATAAAATAAATTCAGGAAAAAAGCAGGAGAGAAGTCTACATCCAACACAGGAAATCCCCGAGCCAAATAAAGAAACAACCTGCAACATTTGGAATGGCAGCCACATCTCCAAGAGCAGCCAAAAGACCGGGACTGTGGAAATCCTGGGCATCATATTTAATCAGTACCAGAGACAGAGCTCTCAGCCAGCCTCTCTGGAAGTTTGGAACCACGGAGTGGGAGGACACTGAAGCTTTATCAGGGAGCATTTACGGGCAGAGGGCTCCAACCCTCACATCCTTTGAGAGCTGAAGAGGACCTGAATGCCAGGCAGGCCACTGGAACCTCCAGAGACATGTCCAATTCATTATTGTACTCTGAACGAGGGGATGGAAAATAGGGGTAGAGAAGGGAGGAGGAAAAGGGGAGGAGAAGCAACTCCCCAGTGGGAGAGGGATGGGATTGCCAAATGCCTCAGTATCTGCTAGACAAGGCTGATGTTTTCCACAGTGAATGTAGGACTGAAGATGGCAAGTGTTAAAATGTTACCAGAAGTAAGAAGAGCTGGAGCAAACCGTGAGGGGAAATCAAGGGAATGCTGATAAAAGTGAACACAGCAGCAAGGAAACATGCAGGGGAAGACAGTGTGTGTTACATACGGAATAGTAAAGAAGCTGGCATGAACTTCAAGATACCATCGAGAAAAGATCAAAGTGTAAATAAGATCATAGAGGTCCTGCTTTATTTTTTACTATTTGTTTTATGTGTCTTTTATGTGTGGAGAAAATAAATAAATAATCTTTCCTTTGAACCTTAATAAACTCACAGATCCCAGGAACAGAAGGGCTGATAGTTAGCAATCCCTGTTGTTTCAACAAGAGAAACAAGGGCTCTGTCCCCAGAGACTTCCTGTAAAACTTGGGATCATTCACCTACAAAAGCACGGGCTGCAGTGACTCTGAGTGGAGCACTGGCTTCCCATAAAAAGGAATGTTTAATCTAGCAGATAAAAGTAGAACAAATCAGGCATCATTTGAAAAGCAAAGCAGCAAGTTTGTTTTTTCTTAAATGAGTAGGTATTAATATGATGGATTCTTTAATACACAAAAGCTGTAAAGTGACAGGTGCCTTTCCAAGGGGAGGATTGTACTTCTAGTAGACATTGGGGTTTATATAGGAATCTCTGGGCAAAATTCTGAGCACAGGCACCTTTCTGGTCTCTGAATTGAGCATCTGAGGATGATGAAAGCATCTGAAAGTGTTTATAGGAAGAGTATCTTTACTCCTAAACACACCTTAACAGTTTCACATCATGGACACGTGGTGTAGTTGTCCTGTTCTCTGCCCAAACAGAGCAATTTGGGACTTGATAGTCTCCAAATGATTTTGCCCTCTGAGATATGAGAAGCATTTGAAAGCTCTGGGTTTCTGTTCAGTGTGAAACAGGTTTGTCTAAGTGTGCAGACCCCTCACATCACCATCTCCAGCCCCAGCAAACCCAGATACTGTTGGCAATCAACAGCGGCAGCAATCCAGCACTCGCTCTGCGTCATGCAACGTGATTTTGGGCAGATCTATTTAAAACAAGCCTGACAGTAATGGCCTGCAAGAATAGGCTTCCACTCTTTACAGTATTGATAGGGCAGAATTGATATTAAGAGTGGCAAAGTTTAAAAATTTCCCCAGTGAAATTGTTAGTAAAACACCATAGGGGAAACTACTGCAAAAATGAAGAACAGCCAGAGAAACCAAGCAGCAGTGAAACACTGGCCAAAAGAAACAACCTGGGATCAAACTAATGGAATCTGGCAGATACCCATTTTCATAGTAAAATTCCTGGAATCCTATTCACAAAAAAAGGGCAAGATTCATAAATGGACTTACTTCACCTCAGACAAGTGGTTCTTATTTCACGGAACCACAGACTAATGAATGGTTTGGGCTGGAAGGCACCTTAAAGATCATCCAGTTCCAATTACCCTGCTGTGGGCAGGGACACCTTCCACTATCCCAGGCTGCTCAGAGCCCCATCCAGCCTGGCTTTGGATGCTGCCAGGGGTGGGGCATCACAGCTTCTCTGGGCACCCTGTGCAAGCGCCTCACCATCCTCACAGGGGAGATTTTCTTCCTAATATCTAACCTAAACCTCCTCTCTTTCAGTTTGAAGCCATTTCCCCTTGTCCTGTCACTACATGCCCTTGTGAAAAGTCCCTCCCCAGTTTTCCTCCAGGCTCCCTTCAGGTGCTGGAAAGGCTGCTATTACCCCCAAAGCCTTCTTTCCAGGCTGAGCAATCCCAAATTCTCTCAGCCATTGCAGAGTGCCACTAGGCTGGGCAACTGTGGAATAAATATGACACTAGTGGTGGAGCTCTGAGTGGTTAATCTCAATTTAGAGAAATAAAATTAAACTACAGAAGTCAGGCAAAACAATTTTGAAAGTACTGATCAACCACTCTACGAAAGCACTGTAATAATATGACCCTGGACTGGGTAAAGTGTTTTCCATAAACCAGAACAAAGGAACAAGCAAAATGAAACAAAGGGCCTCGCTGGTGAAGGGTTGAAGAGCCTAAGACATCACAAACAGAATATTTTAAATGTACAGCTCAGTTTCTTTCTGATATTACCACATATTTGTTGAATTCAGCAAGAGGCTGCTTTCAAATATCCTAAACTATTTGTTTGTTAGATTATTTTACCCTTCCCAACAGATTTCATTTGGCATATGCTGTTTACAATAATTGATTTAGGAGGTTTCGCGTGTCATTTTTCTGTTCACCTGGGCTTTGTCTGTTAGAGAACCATTTAGTATTTTGACATGGCTAAAATAAATGTTCCCACAGACACCTGATTCTGAAGAAGCACGAAACAGAACTACTGACAAAAATGACATTCATAACTAGTTTATATTCTAACATGGATATAGCCAAGAATGCAATTTAAAAATTATTTTTGGACAAAATTTTGGGGTTTGCCAGAAATGAACACCACTGAAAAACACTCCCAGAAAGAAAAGTGAATTTTGTCATGAGCTTAAACAAATTTTCAGTAAAGAGCTCCAGGAAGGAGACAGATCCTATCAACTGCTTTTCAAAGCAGCTGAATTTTTAGCATATAGCTAGAATGATCACTAGCTATCTCTTATGAATTATGGTGTTTCAAGAGCAATTTGATCCAAGTTTTAATTCTTTAATATATCTATTCATTCTATTTTTTCAGTATTCGTACCTGAGCATAGATCAGATTGGTGTGGATTCTGCTAGTCTTCCCTAGAGCCAGATTTTACTGATCTAACAATGACTAAGGAAAGACATCTACTTACAGAAAATATGGAAATTTACTCAGAAGCTGCAGTCTGACCTACTTTGTGCCTGAACTGACTAAATCTGACTGACTCTGTGGCTTACAGATGTCTCTGCATGAGAATTGGATACAGAATAGGGCAAGTACTATCAGAACTACCACATACGAGTATTATTCATGTTATGTATCATTCATGTATCATTCAACAAGTATCATTCATGATAACCATAATACGAAGAAGTATTATGGTTATCATGAATGTTTAAATAACATGTCACTTTTGTAAAAGCTGTTGCCAGAAGAGGCACAAAAGGAAATACAAACATTTTCAAAACTGAGCGCATTCATCTCTGGATACAAAATTCCAATTAATTAAGGAAGTGATATTATATGACCATCTGCTCAGACAAGGGATGGAATAAAGACACTTTTTACGTGTTGTTTTCACCACAAAATATGCTGGCTATGTCAGGAATGAGCTAAGATAACATGGCAGGGGATAAATCAGCTGCTCTGACTCAGAGGCATGTTGAGAGGGGCTAAGCCCTTTATGCTGCCTGACTACCTACGGAGGAGAAATGCCAGTGCGAGCTCTACCAGGGATTGGTTCCATTGTCACCGCTCCTGGGAGGACGCTCCTGCGCATCAGCGTCCTGGCTGGGTCTCAGATGCCCGAGCACAGCGTCCTGCAGCTCTGCCTGGCAGCGTCCAGCTGCACAAGGGACATCGCCTGCGACAGGCCCTGCATGTTGATCCCCGTGGGAATCCTGGGGGTCAGCACCCGAAGCTGTAAAAACCCGGTTTTTCTGAGTGGAAACCTAAAATCACTTAATTCTGAACAAGATAATACTTGAATTTAAAGTCATCGCTTAGTCTTTTCATAATGGCTCTTGATTGATTCTCGGAATGATTTCCCAGGGTTTTTTTGTTAATAGAGAAGTACTTTCCCCTGTGCCTTCGTCAGCTTCATATACCTACAGAAATAAACTTGCATTTGCAAGTTAAGGATGGAAATTAAACAATTAATTCTCAGCGATCGTTTGGCTGCATCTACATTTTAATTTAGAGAAGGGCCATCGAGGCAAACATCTTAGCCACCCCCACTTTCCATACTCCATGTCACCCTACAGTCTTGGCACTGGATTCCTTCCCTCTGAGCAACTGCCTGAGAAACTCCTAGAATTTCTCCAAGACTTTTTGGCTTAAAAGAAAGTAAGGATGGGTTTGAAAATGCCATAGATGTTGTTATGGAAAGCAAAAGCTGGCATTAAAATATTCTTAATATTTAGTTCACTTAAAAAGTACTATACTACTGTATTAGAAAGAATACCAAGTGTAAAGAGGCTTCTTGTTTATGAGATAGATATTCTAAAGTATGTCAGTTACATGAGCCTAACATTACTTAAATGAACCAGATATTTCACAAATTTTAACTGCTTTACCTCATAGTTTAGGCTCAGAGCAACTATTTCCTTCTCATGTGAAAAATCTTCATAATGGTGTTTTAAGCAGAATGACTGAAGCAATGCAAGGCCAACACAAATTCAGAGCTTTCTCTGTGTGAGCACTGAGCTTCAAACATCAGCATATAAATGCTGACACCTTTAGATGTTCTACAGATAAGGATTATCACTGTGCACAGCACTGCCTTTCATAAATGCAATGCTCACACTTTGCACCCTTTTCTCTTTTTTTTTACTTTTAAAACTTACCGAAATGGGAACTAATTTCAGTTGTGTGCACCCTGTGATTTTATTTTGCATCACTTCACAAAGGAGAGCCGTAGCCATGCCTGAGACCAGAACATCCCAGAACCTGAAGGGGCTGGGGCTGGAAAACGAGGAGGTGTGCTCAGCCTTAGGACTACCCTGATCCAGGATCTCCCGCAGGCCAGACCGAAGGACCCAAAGGAAAATCTCCAGAGGGAAGACAGAGCTGTTAAAAAAGCCATGCAGAGGACTTGGGGAGTGCTTCAAGCAACCACTTGAGTCAAATACGGCTGTATTGTTGCCACAACAATCCACATACTGAGAGCTCTATAGCCTTTATCATTTAAGTTAATAAAAAGGATTCTTTTAAGAGGGGGAAAACAATACGCATTCTAACCAATTCAATTTTTCTTTCTATATCTCCATTTTCCCTTCAGGTTGCAGTATCCAGGAAGGAGAAAAATTAGATAAAATTAATCCATCTACTGCTAGACAGAAACTCATGTATTCAGAAAAGATCCAGACTATTTTCTATATCAATGACCACACAGAACAAGAACAACACAAATCCGGATCTTTTAAATGTACTCTTTAGTTCAAAAGAAAATTTATACACTTCATGCAATCCTTCAAATATTCCTGATCCAGAGCATAATTGTGTGTTTAAATCCCTTCCAATAGAACAAATTCATTTAAAGTAAAACTTGTTTAAGGGGCAGTTTTCTGTCAAAGGTGAAATACACAACCCAAAACAGGCACACGGACCACACGTAAAGTTTATTCTTCAGAGATAACTGCATAGATCAAGTGTAAATTCAAGCCTGAAGGGCAGTTTACAATCTCCCAAGGTATTTCAGACCTGGTAACTATGAAAGTGGGATGTAGACCCTTTCTTTGTTGTTTTAAATAAGTGCATACCACGCACAAATCTGCACACACGTGTGTACATGCGTTAAAACAGAAAAAGTGAGCTCCGTTTCTAAATGAAGGTCTAGATTCTTTCAGCTGTATGTTCCAAGTTTAACTTTGCAGCTGTAATTGGTGAAGAGAATGAGGGCATTGCAGGGAAATGCAAATCAAAATTTACAATCAGTTCGATAGATTCATTAACGAAACAATGCCACTTCTCGATGAAAAATGCCGGATAAGCAGTGCGGGAAGGACTATGAAGCTTGGTGCTAAACTCTGCGACTTCTGGGTGTTTGGAATTCACCTAAACCTCTCTGTGTAGCTATAACTATCCTTTAATGTCACAAAAAAGGAGATGCTTTGTATGGAAATCAGAGCCAAACGACCCCATTCCCCAAACCGGGGTCCCTGTTCCCCAAACCAGGATCCCTGTTCCCTAAACCAGTATCCCTGTTCCCTAAACCAGGATCCCTCTTCCCCAAACCAGGATCCCTGTTCCTTAAACAAGGATCCCTGTTCCCCAGAGCAGGATCCCTGTTCCCCAAAGCAGGATCCCTGTTCCCCAGAGCAGGATCCCTGTTCCCCAAAGCAGGATCCCTGTTCCCCAAAGCAGGATCCCTGTTCCCTGCAGACATGAGCTGATGTCTTGGCATTCCTGAGAAGCGCTGGCTCTCAGCACGCTCCCGCCTGTGAGAGCAGGCTCGGGGCGATTACAGGGGCTGTGCTGCACAGCACTTACGACAGGAATGCTTTGGGAGCCGTGCTCTTCCTTCATCTCCCTCCTTTCTGACCACACCAAACGCTGCTCCACCTATGGAACGGTCCGGTCACGTATGATCTAATTAGAGGCAGTCTGCACACGCACAATGCTCGATTCAGTATTTGAATTTGGGATGAATAGCCAGATGTGTCTGTGTTGGGGAGGAGGTTAGACAAGAATTTACTGGGGCCTGGAGGGAGGGAGGGGAACGCACAGTGAAATAAACTTTTTACCTTGCGTCTATTTTGTAGCATGCTAAGAAATAACTGTGGACCAGACAACAATGGCATAAAGAACAACCACAAATCAGAGGTCAAATTTACACCAAAACCCAATAAATAAGCATCTCATTTAGCAGCTCAGCTCCCATTTCTTCATCCACCCACCAACCTTTTTTTTATTATTAAACAGTTGACCCTGTGAGGTGTTAGCTACCTGAATAATCTTGATATGGGAGTTTTCTTAATTTTCTGTGGAAAAAATTCTCAAGAGAAAAACCTTTTGAAAACACACATGTTGAGGCTGGTTGTCGCAGCATACAAGTCTGATAGAAGACATTTTTATAACTGGATATATTTTTAATAAATTTAGAAAAGAATTAAAATTGAAATACAGTGATTGAACATGAACATGTACATGATATTTTAAACAGAAGTTATACAAGCCCTATTCCTACTAAAGCCAATATCAAGGTTCTCTTGTGATCCATAAATAAGTCAAAAAATGTAGTGCTGATGTTTGTGTAAAATACATTTGATTCAGTCTGGGATTCTTGTTCAAAATGTGAAATTTTTTTCAGCATATTAAAATCTCCCCATCATAAATACCTCAAGAGACTATAATCCTAAACCAAAACAAAATCATAAATGTTTCTTGATGGTGGGTTTTTTCTTAATGATCCCTTCAAGTCTTCCGAAGACTAAATGTTCACAGAAACAAAAAAACAAAGAAAAGTTTCCTGCCTGCTGAAGTTACCTGCTGACAGGTAATCCCCTTGTGCAGTCTTGAGATTAGAAGTCTTCCCCTGAAAAGAAAAAGAAAAACTTTTGACAGAGAGTGTTAAAATTTTTGTAAGAATATTCCCTCCACTCTCAATGTAACACAGTGCTACACTGAAGTCATCTCAGAATTCAAAAAATAACTGTAGGATTATTTTCCTACTGATTCATTCAGGAAAATATAAACGTTAGCAACCTATGGGTATTTTGATAGGTAAATATTTTAGCTTCAGCCAAAAGTTCATTCTGAATATCTACAGAGAATAAACTCTGATTATGGGTTGTGTTTATTTGCAACAAATATCCAAATAGAACAGTTGAGGTCTAATTTCCAGACCATGTTGTTATGTAGGTGCCACAATCACATGAAGAAATAATGCAAACAAAATAACCAGATATTTAACTTGCAACATCTGCACTCTCTGTTCCTCAGATGTTCCCAGGCTTATTCTGATAGGCACCGTCACAGATTTCCTTATTCTCCCTGAAAAGGTTCTTAAACCCAGAATATGAAAGAGAACTCCAAAACTGAGCACCTGTGATGGATTTTAACTCAGAGGAAGACCTCACTTAATAAATATTTCACTTCCTATTACAACTTAGCTAGAGCACTATGATCAGAAATAGGGAGGTTATTTCAATTTTCTGAGTGTTCACTACTAAGTGCCTCCTTTCTAGAGACTTCACCAGAAAGAGCTGTCGAGCAACACTGCCACGTTCTGACCTGCATAAAGCTTCTTGTTGCCTTCTCGAGTCAAGAAATGAAGCTTTTTCTTCAAAACAGAGTCTGAAAGAACCACAGTTTGTGATATAAACTGCCATAATGCCAAAAGGAAAAATTCTGCTTTTAGAGTTAGGCTTTCCTGGAAGAGTTAGATCATATGGCAAGTTGATTTCCTGAGGGATAACAAGGAATTTTGTAGGCTTCCTGTAGGTGTATAAATAATGCCCAGTACTCGGCACAATCCTTTGCCATAGGAAACAATTAATATCTAAAACCTGGATATTCACCCACTTTCCCTCTGTGGAAGACTGAAGAAAGCAAAACAAGATGGAAGCCCTGCTGTTATGCAGGAGTTACAGAAACAAGATTTAGAGTTCTCATTGCAGCAATGAAACTGCTGGAAGAACAAAAGTCAGGCTAAGCTGGAAGTTAAGACAGCAAATTACAAAACTGATTCCGTGCTGTCCATAAAGTTGACCTAAACCCAGAAAAATGCTTCCATTCTCTTCACTTGAGCTTGATAAACTCCATAGCAGAAATCTAACACCATTTTAAGCGCTGCAGAACAAACCTTGTTTTGTAAAATTCACCCTGAATTATTTTATCTCTCCCGCAGCTGTCCACTGGTTGAAGGGGGTAGACATACCCACATCTAAAGTGCTATTGGTCAAAGAATTTCTTAGAATGTTTATCTATCTGTCCAAGGACGGTTGATTATAGGACAGATTAATAGATTGTGTTTTCCCAGATGTATTAATAAGTTTGAGGAATACTATGGAACTTCAAGCAGTTCTTTTAATGTCCTGGGAAGACAGGTGGGGCAGTACTCTTTCATAGAATGTAATTTTCAGAAAGTACTTTAAGTATATAT
>WAAG01062138.1:4862-18982 GCA_013390105.1 Tichodroma muraria
GTCTCCTTTCTGGACATAAACCTCTGGTGTTTGTGGATTCATTTTCCTGACAAAATAATCATCCTGAGAGGCCATAAAGTGGCATTTTGTGGCTGCTCCCACTCAGCTGGGTGCACTAAAACGCTCTGCTCCGCATTCCTAGGGCTTCCACCCTCCCCGAACACCCAAATCCTGGGTTTGTCCGAACTAGCAAAGCTCTGACTCCCTCAAAACTGGGCTGGGGGTGGAACTGGGCCTAAAAAAAAAAAAACTAAAAAAAAAAAAAATTTGGGGGGGAATCACTTGATTCCCCATGAATCAAACCATGAATCGAAATGATTTGGGGAGCGCAGATAACAAAATGAGAATAAGGGACCTGCAGGCAACGCCCAAGCCCCAGGCCGGGGAATGGTTTTCCCTGGAAATCGAGGGAGGTAGGAGCAGGGAGCCGGGCGAGATCCGCCTCGGGCTCGGGGAGGGGCTCCGAGTCCGGGGCTCGTCCAGCCGGGGAGTGCCCGGAGGTCGCTGAGGGCCCTCCCTGATGGAGAGCGTGAAAAGCGAGGTTCACCCTGGTGAAATTTCAAAACAAAGTTTAACAGAGGATAAAAGGAGACAGAGATAATAAAGCAAAGGGTTTTTACGGGCAGGTGCTCGGCGTTCAGCCAAGAGCACACCTGGTGTCTCGGAAACACCTTTTTTATACAATTTTCATTGCGTCAGTCTATCATATATTCATATATTCCAGGAACTGCTTTACATGGCCACTCCTCGGGCCCGCCTTTTTAGAGCACTCGTGTTTCTCAGCTGAGTCTCAATCCATCTTCTCCATCACCCTCAGTTTGGCCTTGGTCCATCCTCTCCACAGACGGGGAGTGCTGATCACTGGTGTGGCAGCAGCAGGGTCCCCATCAGGTGTTCACTGGGCGTGATCCCAGCTAAGCAGGCAGCCCAAGCACGCCGTATCAACTATTACCACTGTGCTTAACTTCTGCTAACAGCAGAAATAAAAACTGTATCTATACAGCAAAGCCATTTTAACATCGTACATACAGCATTCATCTCAGTATTTGCGAAAAGCCAACAATGCAATACGTGTTTTTAACAATGCCATTGAGAATATCAATAATTAAAAGAACGGCTGGAATTGCAGTGTAATGAGCTGTAGCAAGGATTCGGCTGCCATGCAGAACAAAGAAATTTCAGTGGAGGGGGAACACGGATATTTTACTCAGAATTCCCTCCCGTCTCTATCCACAAAGCAGAGTATTTCACCTTAACGCACCCTTGACATCCACAGGGATTTTCCCCTGTTCTGAGGGAAGGAAATGCCGGTTTTATTCGGGTTTATTCGAGAGCCAAAGGCGGTTTGGAAGGTCAGGCAGTGACAACGTGCCGTCATTTGTCCTTTGGGCGGGGACGCAGCCGCTGCCGCCCCTGCAGGGCTGCCAGGGCCCGCGGGGGATGAGATAAAACCGGGCTTAATTAAAGCCCGAGTCCACGCTGAGCCCCAGCTCCGAGTGGAGAAATTTCAATTCAAACCTGACAAACCTCGGGCTTGGGCACGGTCGGGGCAGAGAAGAGCTGAGCCCAGGGAAAATCAGCTGGAGAGGAATCCCAGAACCCGCGGATGGTTTGGGGTGGAGGGGACCTTAAAGATCATCAAGTTCCTCCGCCCAGATTAAAACCACATTTTCAGGCAGTTTTAGGGAACTGGAATAATCTTTGCAGCCAGTGGTTTGGATTTATGAACCTTTGTCTCCACCAGCAGAGAGTGCTGTTAAATGGGATATTTCTCATGGAATATTTCCCATTTTCCAGCCAAGAAAAGCGCCCGAAATTCAGGAATTGGCCGATTTCCACTCACACACATGGATGCCATGGACACACGTGGAATTCTGCATCAGGGCTCGTCCATGCCCTGAATTCCTGCCCTCCCTGGGCCCAGGCTGCATTCCCTGCCTGGAGGCTCCTGCTTAGGGGCAGAACGGGATCCCACGTCAAACGCGAGCCCCGGGGGCAGTTCCGGGCTGCGGGAAGCAATTCCAGCCCCTGCCCGTCCCACAGGTTGCCTTTCCATCAGGCAGGGGCTCGCGTGGCTCCGTAAGCGCCCCTCGGCTGGGCGAGGTTTGCAGCCAAATCGCTCACTGCCAATTAACCGGCCCTGTTAAATGGGAACGCTGGGAAACATTTCCATTCGTCGGCTGAGTGTCCACATGCCTTTGATTAATGCGGAAAACAAAGCAAATATTAGGGCAGAACATTCCTGCTGGGTTTGCCTGGCTGATTATTCATCCATCTCCCCTGGAATCAAGTGCTATAAATTTTCCAAGGAGGTAATTGGAGTGTGCTTCCATTTAATCCTGCCATGATTTTTAACCTTGACATGAAGTTTCTTGATGATGCTTTAGCCCCGTTTTTTGTTGGGTTTTTTTTTTTTTTCCTGTTGGTTTTTCTTAATTGCTTGTCTTGGCAGCAGGACATTTCAGCTGTCCCAGTGTAATCTCCAATTCCCTCTGGGAACGTTCCAGCAGAGCTTTCTGCAGAGTCAGCCTTTCTGAAAATAAAGCAGATCCCGAGGTGAACACGAGAGGAGCGTGCCTGGAGGTCACATTGGAAGGGCTTTTTTGTTCTCTGCGTGTAAGAAGGATAAGATTGCCTTGAAATCCTGAATCCTTCCCTGCGTGCCTGGAAAAGAAAATTATCTTAAAGAGTTGCTTGGTTATTTGAATTGAATTTTTGTTTCTTAAGTTGTAATAGGGGATAGTAATAATGATAATAGTAGTGACAATAATAATAACCTTGTGGAATGATCAAAGGTTTCACCTTAAATCCTGAATGCTATGTGAAGAAAAAAATGTTTGTGTCCTATTTGGATACATTAAATCTCTCTTCCTTGTGAAAATAATCCTGTAACAAAGGTGAGCTGTGTTTAAAATGGAATGGAGGGTGACCCAGCTCTGAGCAGCACCAACATCCCCAGCTCTGACACCAACCACGATAAAATTCACAAAGACTGATCCTTTGGGGTGGAGCAGCCGCTGTGCCAGGGCTCTCATCAGCCAGGCTGATTTGAGATGTTAATGAAGAGACTGGAGGAACTGGACTTCAGCTGGGAATTGGAGTTTATTTAGCTCCAGCTGGAGCTCTCTCTCTTTTGGAGACGCGGAGCAGCCCCGGGCGTGGACAGGGCCCTTCCCACCTCAGGCAAACCCTCCTGGGCGGGTTTAGGGGCCAGCACTCGGCCTGTTTGTTACAGCTGGACCTGTGGGAGAAGAGGGGTTATCCCCTCTGCCCCAGAGCACTGGGAACTAACTCCAGCCTGTCTCCACTCCTGCTTTAGGCCTGCCTTAAACCCCCGGAGTGTGGGGGTACCTGGGCATCAATTCTCCTGCCACTGAGATTTGCCACAAGATGCCGTGGAGATCAAGAGCTGCTGGGGGATTATTCATTTTCAATAATGAGCGTTGTTCAGAGGTTCTCGTTGTGGGAGAGTCAATTGCACCTTCCGGGGCCTGAAGGAGCTGACAGGAAAATGGAGAGGAGAGACTGACAAGGGATGGAGCGACAGGACGAGGGGGAAAGGCTTCGAATGGGAAGAGGGGAAGGTTAGGTGGGGTATTGGGAAGGAATTCGGGGCTGTCAGGCCGGGGAGGGGCTGGGATGGAATTCCCAGGGAAGCTGTGGCTGCCCCTGGATCCCTGGAAGTGTCCAAGGGCAGGCTGGAGCCACCTGGGACAGCGGGAGGTGTCCCTGCCGTGGCAGGGGTGGCCCTGGATTATTCCAAGGTCTCTCCCAGCCCAGGGTTCTGTGAAGAGCCAGGGTTGTGTGCCCACGGGCACATCCCGGGCTGGATAATTTGCTGCTGGTGGCGGCTCCCACCCGTGACAGCGGCAGGGGTGTGTCACAGGGGTGGAGCAGGACGGCAGACACGGCACGGATTGAAATTCCACGGCGGGGGAGTTTGGGGGATTCACTGCGTGGGTAAAACATCTGCATCTTCTGGGCCGTGACTGAGCAGGCTGGGCACGATGAAGGAACGCTTCCGGAAGTGGAATCATTCCTTGCAGCGCAGTGATCCCTCATTACCCCCTGCCCCCCGGCTCTGCAGAGGTTTTTAAGGAGCAGATGGAACATTTCCCTCGGAATGTCCTGATCTTCGCAGGATTTTTGGCTCCTGGCTCCTTCGAGGGCTGTGACGCACTCAGGGCTGACAAACCCAATATTTCCAACCCATCTGCTGGGAGCCTTCCCTTCCTCTGAGCCTGGTGTGTCCCTCTGGTCAGAGCTGAGCCAGCACCTGCCAGGGAAGGTGTGACGCTTCCTGGGAAACCTCTGATCCCGGAGTCTTTCTGCTGGAGCAACCCCCCAATCCCAGGAATGTTCAGCTGCTCATTCCCCTCGTTCTCACAATATAATCAGCGAAAATGTACAGGGGAGTTTATGAAATTGAGCCTGGGCGAGCTGGGAAATCGATTCTGGGGTTAAATCAGACTTGTTATTAAAATTAAGTTGGTGTGTGCAGCCCTAGATGGGAATAATTCAGTCAATAGTTTAAACAATGGGATGTTTTGGGGTGGGAGACAATCAGGAATGATGGAGCTGCTGCTGCTTTGAGCCTGGGCTGTGTTTGGGAGGATCCAGTCCTGCACAGGCCCTCAGACCTGGACTGGAATAATTCAGTAAATAATTTAAACAATGGGATTTTGAGGGGTCAGAGGCAACTGGGAACGGTGGAGCTGCTGCTGCTTTGGCACTGGGAGGATCCAGTCCTGCACAGGTTGTTCCTGGGGATGATTCCCAGTCTGGATAACAGCTGGAATGAGCAGGGAAGGGCAGATAAAGCTGGGCTCAGGCTTGGGTCGTCAGCAGAGCTCCTCAGCAGTGATTTATCTCGGTGAGCTGAGCCCATCCTGACAAGGAGAGGTCACCAGAGGGTCCCCCTGAGCTGTGTTAGCAGCACCCAGGGCTGGCTCCCTGCAGGGGAGGATAATTCCCTCCTGTGGGGATAATTCCCTGCCTGGGCCAGGTGGTGAAACTCACAGCTTTGGTTTCCCAGGATTTCCCTCTGCAGATCAAAAGGACTCCTTGTTGTGTGTTTTAATTTAAATACAGTAATAATAAAATCATTGTTGAACTCACAATATTTACTGATGCCTGCAGATACAATCTCCTCCCAATATCTCCCTGATACCACACCAAATAAATCCATCCCTGCAGCTCCCTGGGGTCACTGGGTGGAAAACAACACTCGTGCTGGAGCTCCTTTTCCTTTTCCTTTTCCTTTTCCTTTTCCTTTTCCTTTTCCTTTTCCTTTTCCTTTTCCTTTTCCTTTTCCTTTTCCTTTTCCTTTTCCTTTTCCTTTTCCTCTTTTCCTCTTTTCCTCTTTTCCTCTTTTCCTCTTCCTCCCGTTTCCTCCCGTTTCCTCCCCTTTCCTCCCTTTTCCCAAACTCACTGCAGCTTTCGGGTGGATTTTAGGCATTTTTAGAGCAGCTCCAGGAACCTTTCCAGACACTTATCTTGTCCAAGAGCTGCTGGTACAGAGAACTCCCCCCTTTTCTGACAGCAGCAGCAGCTCAAGGGCTGTTAAGGGGATGGCTGGAAAGGTCACTCACTGGAAAGGCCCTGCTGCAGGTCAGCAATTCCCAAAAAAGCTGAGCTTACAGAAAAAATCCTCCCGTCCTGGGCTTGCAGGTGAACACAACACCAGGCAAAGCCCAGCTCGGCACTCCTGCCTCGCCAAGCAAAGGGATTTTGCAAAGGTTAATGGGAATAACTCTGGATCAAAGCTAGAGAGCAGCGAGCGCCTTTCCTGAAAGGCTCAGCATCCTGAAATGCGTGTGCAGCCCCAAATTCACACAATCCTAAATTCAGGTACAGTCCCAAATTCACACAAAACCCCAAATTCACACACAATCCCAAATTCAGGTACAGTCCCAAATTCACACACAATCCCAAATTCACACACAATCCCAAATTCACACAAAACCCCAAATTCACACACAATCCCAAATTCAGGTACAGTCCCAAATTCACACACAATCCCAAATTCACACACAATCCCAAATTCACACAAAACCCCAAATTCACACACAATCCCAAATTCACACACAATCCCAAATTCAGGTACAGTCCCAAATTCAGGTACAGTCCCAAATTCACACACAATCCCAAATTCACACACAACCCCAAATTCACACACAATCCTAAATTCAGGTACAATCCTAAATTCACACAAAACCCCAAATTCACACACAATCCCAAATTCAGGTACAGTCCCAAATTCAGGTACAGTCCCAAATTCACACACAATCCCAAATTCACACACAACCCCAAATTCACACACAATCCTAAATTCAGGTACAGTCCCAAATTCACACAAAACCCCAAATTCACACACAATCCTAAATTCAGGTACAGTCCCAAATTCAGACACAATCCCAAATTCATGTACAGTTCCAAATTCATGTACAACCCAAAATTCAGACACAGTCCCAAATTCATGTACAGTCCCAAATTCACACACAATCCCAAATTCACTTCTTTCCTGTCCTCAGTTTAAACTCTCCAGACATGAGTTTAGTTTAAAGTAAATAAACTCTTTTCATTTCCATATTCCTATAGCTTCCCGAGAAATCCCTGTGGGCCTGGGTTGTGCCTCCCTCTTGGTGGGTGATGCTTTCCCAAACTGAACCCTCCTGGCTGTGGTCAGGTATTCAAAAACATCTAAATGATTAAATGCCACCATAAATATTCTGATTCAGTCAAACTCCTTTGATTTGGATTTTGTAAGACTTTAGCATTTTGTTTTTCAGCTAAAATAGGACGTTTCTTCTTACTGTTCACAAAATAATCCCCATACACTTTGAATTATTAATTCCTCTTCATGTCCTTTCCAGTTCCTTTCTCAAGGAGGGTTGAATATATTTATTTTTCAGGAAGTTCTGTCCCCACCTGCTCAGGGGTTTAATACAAATTCCCTGTCTGTCCTTGCAGATTGCATTAAGCAGTCTGGGGCTGATGGACTCTTTAATAAAGTGAGTATCAGAGGCAGATTTGATAAAAGACATGCCACTGCTAACGATGCTTAATGAAAATAAAAGCTTTGGGGTTTGGTGTCCTGCCCATCCAGTTAAGTGGGATTGTATTTATTGGCCATCAGGCAGCTCCACACAAGCTCGGGCAGAAAATGGCATTTTAGTGTTCGTGTAAAAATAGAGAACAGGCTGGGACCGGAGGACAAACAGGGACATAAATCCGTGGAATTATGGCCACGGGCTCCGGCAGGGATGGGCTGGGGGTGGCTGTGGCCAGGCAAGGAGCGAGTGGGTGCTGCAGGCATTCCTGCTGCCCGCTGAAGCTTTGATGTGCAACAAAATCCTGGTGTTTTCCCCAACGTTCCTTACCTGATTCTGGGGAAAAGGGGACGCTGGACAAGGGTTTTCCCTCTTCTCATGAAGTTTTCCCGGGCAGTCGCTGCGTTTGTGGCACTTCCAGCTGCGTGTGACACAGCAGCTCCCTCTCCCTGCCCCGAAGTGCTCCAGAAAAACCCTCAGCTTCTTCCTGAGCCCTGCACAGATCCCTGCACAAACAGGGCTCGTGTCCACGTCAATCCATGAAGCTCCTCTGAATCTCCCAAGCCCTGGGCCTGCACAGAGCTCTCCAGAACTGAGCAACTCTTATCGTTTCCAGGAGAAATGTTGTTATTCCGTGACTTAATTCCCTGAGCAGAGGCAGCAGAATTCCTTCCCAATATCCCATCTAACCCTGCTCTCAGGCAGTGGGAAGCCATTCCCTGTGTCCTGTCCCTCCACCCCTTGTCCCCAGTCCCTGTCCAGGGAATCCTGGAATGGTTTGGGTTGGAAGGGACCTTAAAAATCAACCAGTGCCACCCCTGCCGTGGGCAGGGACACCTCCACTATCCCAGGAGGCTCCAACCTGGCCTTGGGCACTTCCAGGGATCCAGGGGCAGCCCCAGCTCCTCTGGGAATTCCAGCCCAGCCCTCCCCACCCTCCCAGGGAACAGTTCCTTCCCAATATCCCACCCAGCCCTGCCCTCTGGCCATGGGAAGCCATTCCCTGTGTCCTGTCCTTCCATCCCTTGTTCCTCTCCAGCTCTCCTGGAGCCCCTTTAGGCACTGCCAGGGGCTCTGAGCTATTCCAGGGCCCTCCTGCTCTCCAGGTAACACCCCCAGCTCTCCCAGCCTGGCTCCAGAGGGGCTCCAGCCCTTCCAGGCAGGAATTTGGGTCAGGTTAGCTGTAGGTGAGTCCTGCTCCAAGGGTGGGTGGATTTGCAGAGCAAATCCTGGCTGGAGGTGTGGGAGGTGCCCTCAGCGACAGCCACAGCTCCCGGGAAAATGAGCAGTGCTGGCTCTGCCAGCTGGAATCGCTCCTTCCCGAATCCACAGTGGCAGGAGAGGCAGCACCTCCCACCTCATTTTGGAAGTCAGGGTGGTCCAAACCCTCAGCTTTTTTCTGAACCTCCCACTCCCTGCAGCTCCTGAGGTGTGATCTGTAGAAATAGTTTGCTCAACCTGTCAAAACCCATCCGAGCAAAAAACGCAACGTAAGAGACACCCAAAAATCCCGTCCTGCCTTCCCTGACAAGACACGAGGCAGAAACCCAGCAGTGGCTGGGTATTCCCACCTTCCCTCATCCTGAGCAGCACTTCCTAACGGGTTTATTTCAAGTGGAGAGAGGCCCGTTAATTTTTTAAACCGATATTGAAGGTTCTCTCCTCCTCCTCCGTGCCATGGGGGGCTCTGCAGACGGGCAGGAGATGGAGATCTGGAACTGTTGCTTTTTTTTCCCCTCCCACCTCTTTTCCACTTGGGCATAATTTGGAATGTCTTTCCTAAATGTCTGTGCTACCAGGCACGTCTTAAATAAGTGATGAGGAGGCCCCACACTTCTGATTGCAGCGTTTCTAATGATGGCAGTGATTAAGGAAACTGCTCCAAACCCGGGTCAGGGCAGCTTTTAAGGCAAGGAAATGGGACATGAATAAGGAATAGGTGGGAAATGTGATCATTCCAGGGAAACCAAACCCGTGGAGCTGGTGAGAATTGGAGCTCTGCTCATTTTTGTCCCCAGTCAGGTTAAATTTAGGGTTTTGGGTCAGGTTTCATCGGTGAGAAAGGGAACTCTGGCTGCTGCTTTGTGGTGTCTGGATGGACGCTGAGATTTAGTGATAAATACACCATTAAATCCCCCTCCCTTCCCATTTCCCCCTGGGCTTTGTCCTGCCCAGCCCCACAGGAATGAAATTCAGGAATAAAACTACTTTTGGCACAGGGGTGTTAATCCAGGATAAATTGTGGCTCAGAAGCTCCTGAAGGAGGGTGCAAGCTCACCCAGGCTCCAGATGTGTCCTAAATCCAGCCACTGGGCACCCCAAACCTGGAATCCGGTGGTTCTCCTTCATTTTAACCCACCTGCATTTTGGCCAGAAAAGGGGGAGTTACTCCACCGGGCTGCCTGAGGTTCCCTGTCCTCATTTGCAGCCCTCTTGCTGCCTGTGCTCTGCAGTGGGTCATGAATATTTCAGGATTCTCTTCCATCTGGCTGCCTGCCTGCAGCACACAGCTGATTCCAGCATGAAAAATTCACAGCCAAGGGCAGCAATCCCGAGCTGGGCCGACGGGGACGAGCCGGGCCACTCAGGCTCCTCTTCTCACAGGCAGCAGCACCAGAGGAAACGGCCTCAGCTTGTGCCAGCTGGGCTGGATTTTAAGGGAAAAATCACCGTGGAAAGGTTTGTCCAGGCCTAGCAGTGGAGTCTCCGTTCCTGGAGGGATTTAAATCCTGTGGCACTTGGGGACACGGGTGGGTTGGCACTGCTGGGGATGGTTGGACTCGATGGGTTTTGAGGGCTTGTCCAGCCTCACTGATTTTACCATCCTCTCTCTTTGCCCCATTTCTGGGGCTGGGCTCTGCAGTGTCCTTGGAGCTGTGCAGGTTCTTGGTTTTCCTTTGCCGGGATCACTTCAGGGGTGGTCAAAGATCAATCCCAGTAAAGCATCAGTAGCTGGGTGAGAGGTGTGGGCATCGGGGGGTTAATAAATGTGGTGTTCCTGTGAGTCCTTCTTGCCGTTTTTGCCTCAAATCCACCACCACGGGCCCATTCCATGGAACCACGGCGCTACTGAGGCCGGAAAACCCATCCAGGGTCACCAAATCCAGGTTTGGCCAAATCCCACCACGCCCATAACCCACATCCCAACCCAGAGACTCTCCCAGGGAGGGGAGTGGGGGCCCACAAAGGCCCCCCAGAACAGGGATCAAAGAAATCCACCCAAAAAAAGGGCTGAGCTTCCCATCTGCAGCCCGAGCAGCCCAGCAAGGGCTCAGATTTGGGATCAAATCAGGGGGGAGAGGAGCCCAAGTCCTTCTTGTGGACACTCCAAGCTGAATCCCGGGGAACAGAGGCCGGGATGGAGTTCCCAGATTCCATGTGAGCGAGCTGAACGTGCTGGGGGGGGTGGAAAATGCTGGATTCCTCTGCAAATCCCGGCCTTGCTGGCAGCTGCTGAGGAATGGGAGCACTGGAATGTGGGAGTCAGTCCCTCCGTGGCACCGTCCCACCGTGGAAAAGGGGCTGTGGCCGTGGTTTGTGGCTCCATGAGCAATGGCCCTTGGGCAAGGGGGGGTTCCTGGTGCTTCCAAGTTTTTTTGGGGAGGGATTGTGTCCTGAAGGGAGTGAATCGTGTCCTGAAGGGAATCACGTGCTTCACTGGGAGACCCCACCACAGGGTTTTTTAATTCTCTGCTAAATCGGCTCACGCTCTGAAGCCCCGTGGCGCTGTGGGGCTGGCCAGGAGGGATTTTTGGGGTAACCTAATTTGGGAGCACGTTCAGGAATTCTCAGCAGCGCTTTACCGTGCCTTTCCCACCACTGGGATCCTGGGATGCGCCTCTCCGTGATGGCTGCAAAATGGAACATGGAAAGCACATTACTGCAGTGCACTCCAGGACAGGCAAAAATAGATCCTGGCAGTGGAGCAGCTCATCCCTGTCTCCATGTAGGGACAGTTGTAAAAGGGATGTTTCGTGTGGCTGCAGCCCCAAGCAAACACACCTGAGCTCTGTCCTCACGCGTTCCTGCTGGAAAACTCCTCCAGACTTTCCCAGCACTTTTTGCCCCCCCCACTGGAGTAGCAGTTTTTTGCCTCCATTTCCAAATTCCCGCTGAAATTGTGAGGGGTTGTCATTTCTGCTGTTACCTGGGGCTGAACGCTCAGGTCTGTTTTGCCAGGGTGTGACCCAGGGTCCTCCCTCCTCCTGTGCTGCAGCTCGGCCCAACCCCATGGAAACCACTTTCCCTTCCCTAATGGCTCCTGCAGACACATCCATCAATATTTCAGCCTCCGCTATTTTGCCCTGAGACCTCCTGAAGGCCAGAGCCACGCTTTTTGTGGAATTATTTATGGATCCTGTGTCAGGAGCAGCCTGTTAGTCTCTGCCACTTTCCTGAGGGTGGCTTTAGAGGGATGCAGGGACCCGGACAAAGGCTGGGGCCTCCTGTTTGCAGAGCCCCAGAGGAGGGCTAGAAGCATCCAGCAATGCCATACTTGGGAAATTAGCCTTAAACGGATGATTAATGGCACTTCTCAGCCATCATTAAAGAAATTGAAATGGCTGAGGTTCACTTTTCAGCACAGGGTGGGATTCTCGGTGCATCTGTGCTGAGCCAGGAGTTAGCTGGTGATCCTGGTGGGCCCTTTCCAACCCAGGATATTCCATGATCCTCTGGTTACTGATATTATTATTACTGATATTATTATTACTGATATTATTATTACTGATACTATTATTACTGATATTACCAGCCAGTGGCACAGGCTGGGTGGCTGGAACCATTTTTTGGAAGCACTGGGGATCATTAAGCCCAGTTTGGTGTGAGACAACCAGCAAGGTGTGAGTTCAGGGACCACAAGCTGGCAAACCTTTACTGGGAATTTTCCCTGGGAATTTTCACATCCTGCAGCCTTTTACCTCCTCCTCTGTGCAGAAGGTGATGATTTATGCATTGCTACAAGGCTACAGAAAATCTGCTGGCACAGGGAAGCAAAAATCCTTAATTTCACATTCCCAGCGACATTAATTATTCCCCTGGACAGGGGCTGCTAGGACAGGGCTTTGGTTAAAACCCGACTCAGTTAGAACTGGCTCTCGCTGTGAGGAGCTCCGAGCCTGGCCTGGCTCAGTGGAAGTCACGTTTGGAGGGTTGGGATCACTTTATTCCCTGCCTGGTGCCTCGGTGTCTGCAGATCCGACGCTCCCGCGTTGCAGCCGCCGCGTCCCCGTCCCCGTCCCTGGACACAGCCCGAGGTCAGGAGGCGCTGGCAGCGCAGAATTGATCCCTCAGCCATCTCCTTCCCCACATCCCATTGCCCTCTAACGGCCAGCACGGAATTTGCACAGCAAAGTGGACGGTTCCGAGGGCGGGAGAGGAATTGCAGAGGAATTTGCTCTGTTGGGATGCTCTGAATTTCCAGAACTCCCTAAAAACCTCCACGGAGAAGATTTGGTTTGGGGCGCAAAAAGAAAAGGTGTTGGTGGCACCATCCTCGGGTGCAGGTGGAGGGAAAAGGGGGATGAAGAAGGGTGGAAAATCGGCAGGGGTTATCCTGGAGAGGTTGTGGATTCCCCATCCCTGGAAGGGCCCAGGGCCAGGCTGAACAGGGCTTGGGGCAGCCTGGGATAGTGGAAGGCGTTGGGGTTGGAATTGGATGATCCTTCAGGTCCCTTCCAACCCAAACCATTCCAGGATTCTGTGGTTCTGCGAATTCAGAGGATGAAAAGAAACAGGAAAAAACACATTTTTGTTTTGCCGTGGGACGAGGGAGGAGGAGGAATGGAATATTCACTCATACCAAAAAGTCCAGCAATAAATGGCTTTTTAGGGGGCTTTTTAGAGAGTAGGGAAAGGTCCCGCCCACGAGTCCCGCACAGCAAATTCCAGGTAATTTGGGGATCTTTTCCTCCTGCAGTGGAGGCTTTCGAGCAGCAGATGTCACGTTTGTACAACACAACGAGAGGTTGTAGCTACACACGGAGTAACCACGGGCGTCCCACAGCAGGAAAATCATAACCTGCTCTGGGTGGGAATAAATCAGATATAAAATTATATATCAATTATAGAGAAAACAGAATATTTTTTCTGATATTTCTACTCCCGGTCACTCTGAAGGAGGATTTTTGATCCCAGTCCAGGACTCACCCTCTGCTCGGGGCTGGGACTGGAGTAGCTCAGGCATGAACAGGTCAGGCCCTGGTTTTCCACAGGAAAAGGCAGCCCAGGCTCCTGGCCTGGAGCTGGAATTCAGAAGGTGATTAAGAAAAAGCAGTTCTCTAGATTTGCTTCAAATCTCGCTATCCTTGGAAAATCCTGGAGTGCTCCCACAGGTTGGAAATCAGGAAGAAATAGATTTGAAGTGGCAGAAAAGCTGCAATGGAATATCCTGTCAAGCCTCATTACAGATGGAATTCAGCTTTCCTGGCTAACTTGGCAGGTCTGACAACAGCTGGGAATTATCTTTTTGCTGAAAATTGGGAGTTTTAGGGCTCTGGCAATATCAGAAACGACCCCACTTCGCTCTGTTTTTCCTGTGCTTCATGATGGGTTTTAAAGAACACAATTGCTTCCTGTTCAGACAGAACTTTAATACAGAAATCTCTGTAAAGACATCAATTACAGCTCATAAAAAATAACTTCTGGATTTTTACACCCCAGTCAAACCCAGGTGGAGATTCCAATCTGTTCCTGGCTCAAATAAAGCAGCAATTATCCGAAGAGGAAGGAAGCTCTGCTCTTCCAGTAACATCCATCCTCATCCAACACAACCTCACGCCTCAAACTGAGGACTGAAATTCCATCACATCTGTGTTTTGCAGGGAACGACATCCTCAACAGGGAATTTTAAGGATTGTGGAGGGAATCCAGTCCAAAGCATCTTCCCAGAACCATTCCCAGTGTGTCTCGTTACTTATTCCATGTCCAGCTCAGACCCTGAGGACACAACTTCCCTCCCCAGGGCAGGAAGGGTTTGTTTTTCTCCAAGACTTGCCCATGAAGGAGAAATCTTTGTGTTGCTGAGGGCAGAGAGGGAAAAGATCCAGAAATGGAGCAAAAAAAAAAAAA
>WAAG01062138.1:19001-30691 GCA_013390105.1 Tichodroma muraria
AAAAAAAGTTTGCGATTCCCAAACGTGCAGCAGCCACAGTTTCCCTGCTCCGCTCAGCTCTGGTCCCAGAGGAGAAGCAGCCCCATCCCGCAGTGCTGGGGGTGTTCAGCAGCTTTTGTACCTTACTCCCAGTTTACACCTCAGTGCAAGTGGTGATTCTGCTCTGCTCCCCTCGGACAGCAGCTCGATATCACCACCAGGCCTCCTCACTGCCTGAAATCCCAGATCTTTCCAAGCAGCTCTCAGCCAGTTCTTAAGGAGAAGAGGGAGATGGTCTGGGATGCCTTTGCCAAAAGTGGAGGAATCGAGGGATAAATTGTCCCTGGAAACTTCAGGTGTCTCACCCAGCTCTGCTCGGGGAGCCTCAGACTCTGGGATTCATCGGGGGCTTTAAAGCCTGCATGGAAAAGGAGCAGTTAAACCCCAGCAGTTTCAAGGAATTCCATCCCCAGAGAACTGTTATTCCCACCTGAATTACCTGGGGTGGAGGTGGGGGTTTGCCTTTGGGAAAAGGCACAGGAGGAGCCTTTCTCTCTGGAGCCTGGAACAGAAGGGGATTAAATGTCACCGGGGCAGTCTGAGCAGCTGCAGAACCTCCCCGGCCCCAGCCCCCCTCATCCTGCAGCATTTTCCTCTTGGGAATGATGGAGGTGGAGAGGAATCATCTGTCCATGTGCAAGGGGGCAACAAAACACAAACACAAGGGGTGCAGAAGGTTTGTTTCAGGTCTGTTTCAGAAGACACTGAGCTACTCCCAATATTTAAATATCCATATCCAAGCCCACACAGTGGGATTTAAATGTGGTTTATAATCGAGACACGGGGGGATATTTTATATCTTCTATATCTTCTATATCTTCTATCTTATACCTTTTACCTTATATCTTATACCTTACACCTTATATCCTATACCCTATACCTTATATCTTATATCTTATACCCTATGCCTTATATCTTATACCTTATACCTTATATCCTATACCTTATTTCTTGTACCTTATACCTTATTTCTTGTACCTTATATCTTATACCTTATATCCTATAACTTATACCTTATTTCTTATATCTTATACCCTATACCTTATATCTTATACCTTATACTTTATATCTTATACCTTATATCCTATACCTTATTTCTTATACCTTATACCTTATTTCTTGTACCTTATACCTTATTTCTTGTACCTTATATCCTATACCTTATACCTTATTCCTTGTACCTTATACCTTATATCTTATACCTTATATCTTGTACCCTATACCTTATATCTTATACCTTATACTTTATATCTTATACCTTATATCCTATACCTTATTTCTTATACCTTATACCTTATTCCTTGTACCTTATACCTTATATCTTATACCTTATATCTTATACCCTATACCTTATATCTTATATCTTATACCTTATATCTTATACCCTATACCTTATATCTTATACCTTATATCTTATACCTTACTTCTTGTACCTTATACCTTATTTCTTGTACCTTATACCGTATACCTCATATCCTGTATCTTATACCTTATATCCTGTATCTTACTCTTTGTTTACATTTTCTACTTTCCATCTCCATTGTCCTGACCCAGCGTTGGTGCAGGCAGCATCCCACAGCTGTGGCACCGGAGTGAAGGTGGATTTTACACCCTCCTAGCAGGGGGGCAGGGGGCTCAAACGCCCAGGTGGCGAATATTCGAGGCGGGTGTTTTCTTTTAATGAGGATGGTTTGGGTTTATTAATGAGGAATGGAGCCATTCCTCCGGGTTCTTACAAATGTGAGACCCACCACATCTCTGCCAGACAGGGACCCTCACAGGCACCCGCAGCAGCAGAACTATCCAACATTTAAATTGTGTTTACACCTGGAATCCCTCCTGGTTCAAACTCCAGCTACTGAGTCCTGCTTCTGATGCCTTGGAGGAATCCCTGGCTGATGAGGAATATTTGTACAGTTTAGGATTACACAGCCAAAAAGGGGACTCCTACCTTAAAAATCTGCGCTTCGAATGGCTGTGATTTTAAATTTTTACTTTGAATCGCAGTCAGAAACTGCAAATATTAATTGGAATCTGCCAGGGATGTGGGGAGCTGCAGGGCTGTACTCACAAACTTCTCCTCCGGGTGGGAAGAGCCAGGTTTGGTGGCAGGAACGGGAGGTGGGGGACCTTTGGGCCTCAGGGCAGGCTGGAAAAAAAACAGAATATAAACCACTTTAACCCTCTGCGTGCACTGTGCGTGTATCCACATGTTCCTTGGGAATGTGCAGGCTGGAGCTGGATATAAGAGTGCTTTAAGGGGCTGGGAAGGTGCAGGGATGCTGCCTGAGAAAACAGAGCCCGCTCTGGAGCTCGGGGATGTCCCTTTGGGATCAGATTGTCCCCAGGGGTCTCTAGGGGTTTGTGGTGTTCCCCAAATCCAGAAGGGAAGCAGGGACATCCCCAGGGATACTCACACTCTGCCGCTGGGGTTTGCTCTCCTGAGGTGGGGGCACGGGAAGAACTTTCTTATCAATTCCCTGCGAACAGGAACGGTCACAGATCAGGTGGAGCCCTTATCTCACCTCGTTCTCCTTATCTCCGGGTGTCCCGGCCCTGCCCTGGGTCACGGGGACCCAGAGCCCGCCCCGTGCCGGCATTCCCAGCACTGTCCCCTCGGAAGTCTGGGAATCTCCTGCTGGGAACCCTCTGCTGTCCCCTCGGAAGTCTGGGAATCTCCTGCTGGGATCCCTGTGCTGCCCCCTCAGCAGTTTGGGAATCTCCTGCTGGGATCCCCAGAACTGTCCCCGCAGCAGGTTGGGAATCTCTTGCTGGGACCCCAGCACTGTCCCCTCAGCATTTTGGGAATCTCGTGCTGGGATCCCTGTGCTGCCCCCTCAGCAGTTTGGGAATCTCATGTGAATCCCTTTGGCTGATGTTTGAGCCCTGGGGACAGTCCCCAGCTGTCCCCTCTCTCACCTTCTGGGCAGGTGGCACCAGCACAGGCCGTTGCCTGCAGCTCTGCTCCTGATCCACGAAGACCTGGTTGGTGGCTCCAGGTCCCCTCCTGGGCTGGTGGCTGTCAAAGATTTCATATCGTGGTCAATTTTAGTTAACTGAAGAAAAAACCTCACAGCTGAAGCCCTGCCTTACTCCTGCTGCTGTTTTGTACCCATGTCCTTGATTTCTTTCATCCCTTTGTTCGTTTGGGATTATTAAGGATTTATCAAGAGCTCCATTTCAACTCTTCCATCCCCTCCTAACCATGGGATTTCCTTTCCAGAGTCTAATTCCCCCCACCCCCATTGCAAACTCTGCTTAAACCTCTGCAGGGATTTCCTGGCTTTGGTTTGTGGGTTTTAGGTGGATGTGGGAAGCACTTACCTCTTGTGGAAGCCTCGGAAGCGAGTGAGCAGCACGGCTGCAGCCGCGGTGACAGCCAGGACAGCCAGCACCCCGGCAGCCACGGCGATGCCTGGCAGGGACAGAAACAGCCCTTAAACACCAGGAATCACCGAGAGCAGGGACAGAAACAGCCCTTAAACACCAGGAATCACCGAGAGCAGGGACAGAAACAGTTCCTAAAACACCAGGAATCACCGAGAGCAGGGACAGAAACAGTTCCTAAAACACCAGGAATCACCGAGAGCAGGGACAGAAACAGTTCCTAAAACATCTTGGGAATCTCTGAGAGCAATGACAGAAACAGTTCCTAAAGCACCAGGGAATCTCTGACAGCAGGGACAGAAACAGTTCTTAGAACATCCCAGAACTGCTGAGGGTGGGACAGACCCAACAAGATCCACCATTATTAAGAAGTTTCCCATCACCACTGATGAAAGAATTTTATTAGTTCTATTTGTTCTCATTTTATGGCTCCTTCTCCTGCCACAAATGGTGATGGAAAGGGGTGAATTCCTGCTGCTTTTGCCATATTTGAAGTCAGTCGTTGCTGCCTGAGCTGTCCTCAAGCCAAACAAACCCTAAACCAACCCTGCCCTTTCCATTCACCCTCAGAGATCCTTCCCTGTCCTTCCTCTCCTCTGTCTCAAAGGCTGTTACCCAGAGAGGGGTGCAGACCTCCAAACTGACCTCAAATAAAGTTTCCTTCGCAATTTTCAACAAACCTACTCCAAAGCCTCAACCAAACCAGAGGTTCAGAGCTAACGGTGCTCTGGTGAGGGTGAAGAGAGGACAAAATACTCCATATTATAAACGAAATAAAGGCTTTTTTTTTTCCCCCCTAACACGTGGAAATCTGGACACAAATGATTTTCCCTCAGAGGTGGATGAGTTAAAGATCATGCAGGTGATAAATGAACTTGTCCAGCTCCCTCACAGCAAAGCCTCTGGGATCCTGGCTCCACTTTGAAGGGACAGGGAGCTTGTTATTGCAAGAATAAAAAGGAGAAGCCTGTTGCTCTCATCTCCGGGGGGAATCACTTGTCAGCTTAGAAGGAAAAACACCTTCTCTACTCATCCCTACAGTTCTGAGAGGTGCTCAGAGATCAGCTCCCTGGAGGTGGAATGTTGGCAAAGAAACAGGGATTTAGGTTGGATATGAAGACAAATTTCTTCATGGAAGGGGTTGTCCAGCTCTGGGACGGGCTGGAGTTCCCACACCTGGAATTGTTCAGAAAACCTGTGGCTGTGGCAGTTGAGGACATGATTCAGTGCTGCTGGTGGGTGGCTGGGCTTGATGAGCTTAATGATTCCAATTAACAATTGTATGAAGGACTCTGGCTGCTCCCCTGGAGCTCCCCAGCTCCTCCTGATGCCTTTTTGGGCAGACAAAGCCCCCCAGGGACTTCACCCAAAATGGATGATGGATCATGGGCTGTCACGCTTTTATAAGTTTGGTCCTTATAATTAAGGACCAAACAAATTATTAAAATATAATTTGCATATCGGGGGTTGATCTCCCAGTTCCACCTTCAGGTAATGAAGTCATTTAGCCCAAGTTTGCTGCCCCCGAGTCACTTTTGTTTCCATCCCTGGGGGCCCGAGGCAGCGAGGGCTCCTTGATTCCCAGGCCTGGAGAGGAATTGCTGTGTCTGGGCACAGCGGGAGAGCAGGAGCTGCCACGGAACGTGGAGCTGAGAGTGATCACTAAAGAACGGCAGGGTCACAGATCTATGGAAAATAAAAAAGCTGAAATCCTAAGGGATCACTTCCAGGCAGGAAAGGACAGATTCCAAGGTGTGGCACTTACTGGTGAGGGCTGAGGAGCTGTCGCAGTTCGGGGGTGCCCAGCCCTCCTCACACTGGCACTGCAGCTCGTGGTCACACACCTGGGGAGCACAAAGCAGGGACACCCTCAGCTGGGGCCACCAGAGAGCTCAGGGGTCAGAAAGTTTCTGGGTGAGGATGCTGAGAAGTTTTTTTTAAACTCCCAGTTTATTTGGGCTAATATTCAGCGCAAAAAGGAGCAGTTTTGGGTGTTAAAGGACGGTTCTGGTGTCGTACAACTTTTGCTTCTGCAGTGAAAGCTTCACTACAGGGTTAATCTATTTATCTGCAGGTCTCTGAATGGTCAAATATGAGCAGAATTCTCTTCCCCAAACCAAAATAACCTAAAAGAGAAGAGCTGTGATACCACGGCTCAGGGGCAGGGCCAGACAGAGGGGCTGTGTCCATCTCCTGGGTAAAAATATTGATGTTACATCAAGTGAGATGTGTTTTCATAAAAATTTTTAAAGTTTCTGGCTCCCCAAATTTGACAGATTCGTATCGATGACTTAAATGCTGTCAGCAAGGAGGTCTGAGGCTGATCTGCACCATTTTCTTGGGGTTTTAAAGTGAGTAACATCAAATATTGGTGTCTTACAGCATGGCCAGAGCACTTGGCAGAGCAGTTGGTGGATCTGAAGACCTCCTCAGCATGGACACACTCCCCGTGGCTGCACACCTGAAATGAGAGCAAACCACGGGGATTTGGAGCTTCCAGGACAGGCAGAGTTTGCACTTTATCCTGTGAGGGGATGGAGAGCAGCAGGAGACACAGAAAGAGCTCTGGAAATCCCTCAGACCCCCTTTAGGAGTGGGAGATGAGGGGTTAATTTTCCATTTGGGTGTTTTGTAGAAAGGGGAGTGGCAGAGATCTGACAGAAATCCAGTGATCACCACTGGGGGGAGGGAAGTAGACATCACTGCTTCCCACTCCAATCCCTCACCCCTCCCTTCCAGGCAGAAATATTCGGGGAAATGATTGGAAACAGCACCCAGTGCTGAGGGGCATCCATTATGGAAATAATTAAGTGTAATCACACATTAATGATCTCCTAACCCCTCTGTTTCTGCTGCCACACGTCTTTGTGTCAGTAGAGGGAATAAGGCAGCAGCCAAGCCTAAGGAAATGGAAATGGTGCCAATTCCTGTTTGCTTTGCTACTGGTTTGGGATAAAAATTGGGAAAACAGATCAGCAGAAGTTTGGGGTCCACTCAGTCCTCCCTGTTTAAAATCTTCCTTGTACAAGAGGGAATTATATAACCAAGACTGAAAGAGGGAGAAGAATAAAGGAAAAAGTTATTCTCCACTCACCATGCCATTCCCACACTTGGTTCCATCCAGGACCATCCCTGGGTCCTCCTCGCCACTCCTGGGGAAACTGCCTTTGCAGGAATTAAAGGCCAGCAGGCTCCCAACCCGAGGCATCTCCCTCCCTCCAGAACAGTAGAGTTTTCCACACATTCTGTCTCTGGAAGGAGAGCAGGAGCTGTTACCCCAAGGACATGGCCCAGCAAACCCCTCTGAGCTGGTCTCTCCTGCAGCCTGAATTCCAAGGAATGGCTGCAGCAGGGAATGCTGGTGTGGGCAGCTTGATCTGAGCAGGTTCTTAAATCCCGCTGAGCTCATTCGGGAACACAAATCCATTTACAGAAATGAGCATTTAACTGGTATTCCTTCGCTCCTGAGGTTCAAATTCCCTGTCTCAGGATCCCTGGAGCCCCTGCACACCCACACGCTCCTCCCCAGCAGCCCCGCGGGATCTCTGCGCTCACCTTTGCTCTCCCACCTCACGATTTCAATCCGCTTCTCTTGGAAATCATTTCCCACAGTTTTCAGACAGAACAAGAAGGAACAAAGGCCTGTGCCACTAAAATAGGGTGCTCCTGGCTTCTGTCTCCTAACCTGAGTAGGAATGGCCTCTCTTCCCAAGTCCCAGCACATTCCATGCCCCAGTGCTTACTTCTTCTTGCACGGGAGGTGAGTGCCCTGCTCCTTCCTGCAGTATCCGAAGTAGGCCCCCCTCTCGTTCATGTGGTAACAGGAGGCTGGCCCGTCTGTGGCCTCTGCAGGGGGAAGAGGCAGCAGGATGAGTTTGGGATCTCTGCCTGGGAGAACTGGGAATATTCCATCTCCTTCCTTTGCTTAGGAAGTGGCCTTTCCCAGCGAAGTGCCCATGGGCGTAAATGATTTTCTGGCACTTCAGCCTGGAGAAGGGAAGGCTCCAGGGAGAGCTCAGAGCCCCTTCCAGGGCCTGAAGGGGCTCCAGGAGAGCTGGAGAGGGATTTGGACAAGGGATGGAGGGACAGGACACAGAGAATGGCTTCCCACTGCCAGAGGGTAGGGTTGGATGGGATATTGGGAAGGAATTCCTCCCTGTGAGTGTGGGATGGAATTCCCAGAGGAGCCCCTGGATCCCTGGAAGTGTCCAAGGCCAGGTTGGAGCAACCTGGGATAGTGGGAGGTGCCCCTGCCCGTGGGAGCAGGTGGTACTGGATGGGATTTAAGTCCCCTTTCAGCCCAAACCATTCCCCAGTTCTAGGAAATGCTGCTTTCAGAAGCACCAGACATGCCAAATTTGGCTGTTAATTTGAAGGACAGACATTTCCTCTTCCTATCTGGCCAAAACCACTTCCCCAGCCCCGTTCCAGCTACCTCAGACACGTTCTGCAAAAGAGAAACGCACTCCCCACTTCCCACTTCTCTGGAAGCACAGAGCACCCATGCCCTGAGCTCCTGCTCACAACCACTGACAGCGGGAAACATAAAAATCATCATTAATTGTGCTACGAACTGGAGTTTATTCTTATGGATGGGCTGTTCCTGAGGTACAACAACGGAACTGAGGATTTGGAGATGCAGAATTCCCCTCTCCATCCCTCCTGTGAGCAGGACAAGCTGATTTCTGCAGCTGCACAGGGTACTCACGTGGCCCGAAGGCAGCTTTGCACTGGCTGTCGCGGGTGGGACAGGTGCCCATGTAGCAATATCCCTCTCCAAAGTTGCAGGGGTGCCCGTTCACCCGGAATCGATCCTCGGGGCAGCTGGAGGAGCGCCCCGTGCACATCTCAGCCAGGTCACAGTCGTGCTTCACCGCCCGGCACACCGAGCCCGACTTCTTGTACTGAGAGAGGGAGAGAATGCCACACTCAGCACCCAGCTCCTCCCCACTGCTCAGAAACAGCCAGCCGAGGGGCCAAAGCAGGCAGCAAAATCTCCTCCTCACCCCACGGGCTGCGTGAGGGGCGAGATTCACGCTGGATGTGTCACCTCAGGGGGTTGGCCTCTTGTGCCACAGCTTTTATTCCCGGGAGAAGGTGGCCAAGCAAAGGGCTCGTTTCTCCAGGGTGGTGGAAGACTGAGGCAGTTGGTGGTGGTGGTTTGGGATGGACTGGTGGGCAGTGACACGATCTGAGGGAAAGGCTGGAGCTCTGCCAGGGAGGGTTAGGCTGGAGAGCAGGGAAAGGCTGGAGCTCAGGGAAAGGCTCTTCCCCAGAGGGTGCTGGCACTGCCCAGGCTCCCCAGGGAACGGGCACGGCCCCGAGGCTGCCGGAGCTCCAGGAGTGTTTGGACACCGCTCCAGAGATGCCCAGGGTGGGATTTTGGGGTCTCTGTGAAGGACAGAGCTGGAATAGTGATCCCAGATGTCCCTTCCAGCCCAGGACATTCCATAATTCCATGCCAGTGCCCTTGTCAGTGCTGTTAAACACAGGGGATCGGTTCTGGTGGAAGGTGAGGTCCTGCTTTATCCCAGCAGGGATGAGGGGAGGGGAGGGGTCTCACCTGGTGGTTTTTACAGGGAAAGGGCCTCACCTGGCAGCTCTCACAGGGGAGGGAAGGAGGGGCCTCACCTGGCAGTTCTCACAGCAGTCCCCGTGTGCACAGGCAGCTCCCGAGCTCAGCTTGCAGCTCTCGGGGTCACAGCACTCGTTCGTGCACTCCTGGGACAGAAGCTGCAGTCAGAGCTGGGGACGGGGACACCAGACCGCTGCCCCTGGCTGGGATGGAAGTCTGGGACCTGCCCTTGGCTTCCCTAAACCCCCTGGGTTTGGAGGTGGAAGCTGGGCAGGGAACCCGGGGTTTGGGCTGAGCTGTGGGGACGGCTTTGTCCCACTCTCGGTTCCTCTGTCACCCCCTCCTGACAAACCAGGGCTTCTTCTTTCCCAGCGCTCAGCACGTCCCCAGCTGCCCAGCTCAGCAATTTGATGACCACAATTTCCACTTCAGCAAGGTCTCTGTCCACCTCAGGGACTGACAGAAAGCAGCTGCTGTCCAGCCCGGACAAACCCCTTTGCCTTTCCCAAGGTTTCTCTCACTCTCCCAGGTACCTCAGGAGTGCCACAGTCACATTCCTCTCCCTTTTCCACGAATCCATTCCCGCAGGACGGAGGGGCAATGATGCTGCTCAGCTCTGGGATGTTGGTCAGGCACCTGGGCATGTCAGCCAGCATGAACTTCTCAAAGCTCTGGAGGCTGCAGGAGCTGAATTCCTTGGGGATCACAGAGCTGTATGTGTTGGGAAAACGGGAGGGTTTATGGTAGGATTGTCATAGACAAGGAAGAGAAACGCCCTTTGGCAGAGAATTGGAACAGGTGACTGTCCCCACAATTCTTGGGTGTAAACATTTTTCTAAATATACAGGGACTAAAGTAGTTTTGGGTTGGGTTTTTTGTGGGTTTCTGTCTAGGAATATCTGACAATGGCCTGGGATTTCATCAATAATTTGAATGGAATAGTCTCACTGGACAAAAACACTGCCCCAATTTGGAAACTGTCAGCTTGTCCAAAACCCATTTTCAGACCCGTTTTTACCCCAAGCCCCACCTGACAGTGTCTGTCATGATGCAAATGTCGTCGCTGCACGAGCAGGCCTCGGTGTCGTGGCTCATGCCCAGGTTGTGCCCCATCTCGTGGGCCATCGTGGCTGCCACTGCAATCTCATTCCTGTTGTGGTCCTGGGGAGCCAAGGAAAGCTGTTCGTTATTTTCTTGTGTGTTTCAGAACAAGCAGCAACAGAGAAAACCAAAACCACACGATTTTTCTACAAGCGGAGTTATCCCCGTGATGCGCGAGGGGTCACGCGGTGCTCAATCCATCTGTGCATCTGTTTGGATTATGTTTTGTTATTTAATAAAGGTATTTATAAAATAGACACCATGGAGGTGTGTATTTCACATGTTTGTTTTCTTTACCCCCTGCACTTCATCTAAAATAAAATCCCAGAATCCCAGAATGGTTTGGGTTGGAGGGGACCTTCAATCCCACCCAGTTCCAGGGCAGGGACGCTTTCCCCTGTCCCAGGTGGCTCCAAGGCCTGTCCAGCCTAGCCTTGGACACTTCCAGGGCTCTGATTGTGAATTTTTACAGTCTAATAATGAACCAGAGAACTGAAAGTGCCCTAAACCCAACAGTATTCATAAAAGTTCTTCACTGGCAATGCGGAATAAACATAGAAAAGCCTTTAAAAAATGAAATAAAACTGAATCAGACCTGAATAATACCTGCAGAGTATAAATCACTGCATATGGATTTGAGGAAGGCCAATCCAATCGTGGTCCCCTCGAAGTCCAGGCCTCTGGAAGGAAGCACAAAGGCACAGTGAGATCAAGAGTGTGCCCAGGATGGGGCTCTGAACTCAGGGATCTTTTCCAAGCCAGCCTGGAGGTTTCATCCCCAGCTCCGGATGGAATCTCACGTCTAATAAAATATTTAATTTTAAGATCTCTGCAAATCAAAAAAAAACGCCCAAAACAATTGAAGCACTTTTCATTTCAATATTTACTTAAATTCCATGGTGGTTCGTCAGATTTAAAGCATCTGTTGGAGGGTAAAGAGCTCCAAATGCAGTGAAGGGCTGGGATGAGTCAGGACCTCTGGACACGAGACAGAAAAGTGCAGTCAGCGCTGGTCTAATTTGGCATTTCCCACATTTTTGGGGAAATTTAATTCATCATTTCCCTGTTAAACTTCATGTTACGACTCTTTAAGTTGTCAGACTTTGCTGCAGTCCCCAGGACACTCAACTTTTGTGAGCAAAACAGAAGAATCTTAGGTAAGGGAAAAGTTCCCATCCCCTGTTTTTGCAGGGATTCAGCTGGAAAGATTGGATGCTGTGTCCTGGCAGGAATTTATTTGTGGTCCATGACAAAAAAAAAAAAAAAAAAAGAGAGAGAGAGAACTTGGATTTATTTGTTTGCCCTGGCACAAGCTGGTCTTGGAATGGGTGAAATTCAGGTCAGGATTGTGTCACTGATTGGTGACAGAATAAAAAGGGCCCTGAATGTTTGGTGAGCCATTTTTAAGGAATAGAAATGGCCTTGAATGTTTGGTGAATGATTTTTAAACAATAAAAAGGGCCTTGAATGAGTTTGGTGAGTGATTTTTAAGGAATAAAAAGGGCCTTGAATGTTTGGTGAGCCATTTTTAAGCAATAAAAAGGGCCTTGAATGATTCTGGTGAGTGATTTTTAAGGAATAAGAAGAG
>WAAG01062138.1:30774-54508 GCA_013390105.1 Tichodroma muraria
TAAACAATAAAAAGGGCCCTGAATGAGTTTGGTGTAAAAAGGGCCCTAAATGAGTTTGGTGAGCCATTTTTAAGGAACAAAAAGGGCCCTGAATGAGCTTGGTGAGCCATTTTTAAGGAATAAAAAGGGCCTTGAATGAGTCTGGTGAGTGATTTTTAAGGAATAAGAAGAGCCTTGAATGTTTGGTGAGTGATTTTTAAACAATAAAAAGGGCCCTGAATGAGTTTGGTGTAAAAAGGGCCCTAAATGAGTTTGGTGAGCCATTTTTAAGGAACAAAAAGGGCCCTGAATGAGCTTGGTGAGCCATTTTTAAGGAATAAAAAGGGCCTTGAATGAGTCTGGTGAGTGATTTTTAAGGAATAAGAAGAGCCTTGAATGTTTGGTGAGTGATTTTTAAACAATAAAAAGGGCCCTGAATGAGTTTGGTGTAAAAAGGGCCCTAAATGAGTTTGGTGAGCCATTTTTAAGGAACAAAAAGGGCCCTGAATGAGCTTGGTGAGCCATTTTTAAGGAATAAAAAGGGCCTTGAATGAGTCTGGTGAGTGATTTTTAAGGAATAAGAAGAGCCTTGAATGTTTGGTGAGTGATTTTTAAACAATAAAAAGGGCCCTGAATGAGTTTGGTGTAAAAAGGGCCCTAAATGAGTTTGGTGAGCCATTTTTAAGGAACAAAAAGGGCCCTGAATGAGCTTGGTGAGCCATTTTTAAGGAATAAAAAGGGCCTTGAATGAGTCTGGTGAGTGATTTTTAAGGAATAAGAAGAGCCTTGAATGTTTGGTGAGTGATTTTTAAACAATAAAAAGGGCCCTGAATGAGTTTGGTGTAAAAAGGGCCCTAAATGAGTTTGGTGAGCCATTTTTAAGGAACAAAAAGGGCCCTGAATGAGCTTGGTGAGCCATTTTTAAGGAATAAAAAGGGCCTTGAATGAGTCTGGTGAGTGATTTTTAAGGAATAAGAAGAGCCCTGAATGAGCTTGGTGAGCCATTTTTAAGGAATAAAAAGGGCCCTGAATGTGCTTGGCGAGCCATTTTTAAGGAATAAGAAGAGCCTCGGTGAGCAATTCTTAAGGAATAAAAACGTCCTTGAACGTTTGGCGAGCGATTTCCAAGGATTCCAAGCGTTTCGGGGAAGGAAGGGGAGGGCACCCACGTGATGAGCTGAGCGTTGTCGTTCCTCTTGCGCCTCTGCAGATCCGCCAGGCGCCACTTGGAGAAGGTGTCCAGGGTGAATCCCGCGTTCCTGCTCAGGGGACACTTGTCCCCATCTGTCCACACCTCCAGGCCAACCAGAGCCACGTGGGTGTTGATGGCTTTGTAAACCTGCAGCAGAGAATTAGTTGAAAACGAGGCAATTGAAAAGTAATAAAAATGAAACAAAGCCTCCTGGCGGGGCTTGGGTCACTTTTCCACTCCAATATCCACTCCGGATCTAACAAAGATTTTCCAAGCTCTGAATTCCAAAATAGTCTCACTTAATAAACCGGGAAATCTGATTTGCCACCACATTTCAAACAGCTTTAAAATGCTAAAAATTAAATGGTTAAATACTAATAATTAATGGTTAAAATACTTGAAAATTCGAAGCAATTTGGAAGAAACTTGACTTGCCAAAGAAATCAAGAATCAATTTGTTCTTTGTGAAACAACCATTCACTTGACAAGTGATTAGAAAATATCTTAAAGTATTAGTAATAATTAATTAGATACTTTAATAGAATAATTTAATAATAATTTAATTAGAAATAATTAAAGTAGGAGTAGAAATAATTAAATAGGAGTAGAAATAATTCTTATTAAAAATCTCATATCTGAAGGCAAAGAACAGGAGAATAAATAACCACAAAGTTGAATTTTCACTCATTCCTACATGTTATAATGAAAATTTATGATGTTTACAGTAGAAAAAATTTATAAATCACTTGGATTTCAATTGTTTTCAGGAGAAAAAAAATTACAAAACACTTGGATTTCATTGGCACTTGTTTGCTCTCACCGTGTTGATGTAGTTGACTATTCCAAATATCCTTTGTCTTATATTTTTAACATCTTCATCGTATTTCTTGTACTGAAAAGGCAAATACAGCATGTCAGGAAAAGGAGAGGGAAAAGGGGATTTATCAGGAAATAAATATCTCACGGAAGATTGGTTTGCAAACCACACCATGTATAAAAAAAATCGAACTTTATATAAAAAAAATATGTTTGATGTAGGATTTTATCAGAAGTTGGGTTTCAGCATCAGCCCCTTCCAAAATGGGAATTTCTGTGTAGGGTGAAGAGAAGGAGTTGGGCTCAGTGATCCTTATGGCCCCTCCAGCTCAGGATATTCCCTTCCAAATCAGGATATTCCCTGCAACTCAGGATATTCCCTTCCAAATTAGGATTTACCCTTCAAATCAGGATATCCCTTCCAAATCAGGATTTTCCCTTCAAATCAGGATTTTCCCTTCAAATCAGGATATTCCCTTCCAAATCAGGATATTCCCTTCCAAATCAGGATATTCCCTTCCAAATTAGGATTTACCCTTCAAATCAGGATACCCCTTCCAAATCAGGATTTTCCCTTCCAATCAGGATATTCCCTTCAAATCAGGATATTCCCTTCCAAATCAGGATTTTCCCTTCAAATCAGGATATTCCCTTCAAATCAGGATATTCCCTTCCAAATCAGGATATTCCCTTCCAAATTAGGATATCCCTTCCAAATCAGGATATTCCCTTCCAAATCAGGATATTCCCTGCAACTCAGGATATTCCCTTCCAAATTAGGATTTACCCTTCAAATCAGGACATTCCCTTCCAAATCAGGATATTCCCACCACTGCAAGGTCTTTTCTGAATTCTTGTCATCTCCAAGTGGGAATTTCAAATTAAATCCCCTTTAGAAATCCCATTTCCCAGCCAGCTCAGAGTAGTCTCGTAGATCTTGTAGGAGCCCAGGAATGTGAGCTGGAATATCCTGGGAGGAAGCTCCTGTGGAACTGATCAAACACAAAATAATAATTCCAAAACTCACCAAAGAGTTGTCTGCAACGATGTAGAGCTCCAGGTACTTCTTTGCTTTCAGGTAGGCTTTCATCTAAAGGAATAATTTATTTAAAATTACTTTTAAGAGCTTTTCCCATACCAAGCTCTGCAGTTTCAAAGCTGTTTATTAATCACTGAGGGGATTTCTTTGGCCAGGTCATCCAGAAGGGGCTGGTTTGGGTTTAAATGATAACAAATAGGCTGGATATTTAAATTTTTATTCAGATATGCAGGGTAAAATAGATATTAATGTGTATTTAGGCGTTAAAGGTGCACTGGGCACCTGTTAATAAAGGCAGGAGGGTTTAACTCAGCTGGAGACTCCGAAATCTCAGATCTGAAAGATTTTGTTCAGGTTTTTAAGATCTGACCCCACTTCCCTGTGTTTAAACGCTCCTTTGTGGAGGTGCCACCACACCAAGTGGGATTTGTGCTATTTAGAGTTTTCCAATGGCCACGAATTTCCTTTTTTTGATGGCACAGCCATGTCCTTACCTCTGGGCTGTTGCTGGATTTGAAAATGTCGTTGATGGGGTCACTGGAGTCTTGTTCCCAGGAGTTGTTGACCAGCCCACAGGTTTTGATGGGCTCTTGGGTCAGGGCCTCGTATTTATAAACCACGTGTCTGGCCCTGTCTGAGGCCTCCAGGGGCTCGATGAGGAACTTCTGGCCACGGGTCTCAAAATAGCCACTAAAAAATGGGTTGGAATGTAAGGTTTTGGATCAAGGGAGCATTTATCCTGAGCGTATAGACCGTTGGAATATTCCGGCAGCCTGAGGCGGCATGCAACACTTTAGAAGCAGAAATTAATTAATTAACGAGTCGATTGGAAGATTTGGGTGCTCTCAGTCAAAGAGAAGCTGGGTTAGGAATGAATTTGATTGAAATTTCGGGGGGGTTGTGCTGACAGAGGTGGTTGAAAAGTGGATTTTGTTCCAGTGGGAAATTCAAAGATGTTTTCATCCTGATTTGAGGTGAAAAGCTGAAATATTGTAAGGAGCTAAGAGTAACTATTTTTCTCCCTTCTCCCTCTATTTTTCTTCGGGAAACAAGCTTCCAAAGCCTGAATAAAAGACCACATGACTTCTTTCCATCCTTTGATTCTTTCCTACTGGAACATTTATCCCAGAAGCTGCACACTCTGCTCTTGTGACCCAGCCCCATCTCACCTGAGCCCTGTGCAGGTGCTGATGCTCGCCACAGACTCAGCATCACCCTCCACATGGCCTCCATAGTAACAGTGATCCTGGTGGGAGAAAGAATCCAGTGTCAAGCTGGGGTGTGCATGGACTCCACTGGATCCAGAGATTGCAGAAAGCAAATAAAACTACCTACAAATTACAATAAACTGCACTACTTGAGGAAGTCTCCCATTAAGAGACGCTTAAAAGGAATTTTAAGAGTTCATGACCATTCCCATGTTTGCTGTGGACCCATTACTTTTATCCTTGAAGACACAAATTGTGACAAAAGCCAACAATTCTGGGCTCTAGTCAATGCACAGCACAGAAAAATAAGAATATCCCCACTCCCTGCTCCAAATTAAGCCCACACTGCTGGGCTCTGCTCAATTAAAGTCCACACCAAATTGTTTCCTTGAGCCAAAATTTCAAGGAAAGGCTCTTTAATTTCCCAGCAATTAAATGCATTAATTTCAGTGAGATTAAAACACAGGTATTATATTAATCATGGGTAGGGGAAATGGCTTTGGGACTTAATTGGCTTAAGGATTTAAGGTTTCTGTTTCTCTGTTCAAAGAGACTTCAGAGTCAGTGAGAGATTGTGGAAAATGTTACCCACAGTGTTTTCCTGGATGGAACCCTTAAGAATCTGTATCCAAACCTTCGTTCCCTGTGCCTTTTGTTTTCTTGTGGATTTTGGTTTGATTTTATCATTTATTTGTCTTCCACCACAAAATGCCAACTTTGTTACAGGGAAAAACATCCCAAAAAAAAAAAAAAAAAAAATCCACAAAGGGAAAGTTCCTGGGGAAAAGTGGAGGATTTATCTCCATCCTGTGACGATGCAAGAGGAAAAACTCCTGATCACAGTCCAATATCCCCAGGGTAGGAATTCCCTGTTCAGCACAGGTAGGGCTGTTTGAGTTTGTCTTTATCCAGGTTTTTCAGAAGATTCATTCAGGGAGTGGAAATAATTGGACCAATCAGAAAAAAAAAAAAAGAAAACCAGCCCAGAGTTATTTATACACATTTATTTCATTCAGAGTCCTCCCAATTGCTCCTGACAAAGAAAATTCGGCTCAAATTCCAGACTGTGCAGTTAAAACACATCTCATGAACTTGGAGGAGAACTTCAGGCGGGAGCTCTGGGGAAGATCAGTGCTGGGTGAATTAAAAAATCCCTTCTGCGGCAAGCCCCGCTTGCTGCAGGTGCAGAAGCGATTTGTCAGGGCTCCGAGGGGCAGCTGGGCGCAGCTGCACAGAGCGCGCCTGGAAACGTGACCCGGGAGGAAACGGGGCTCTATCAGCCTCGGGATCTCCCTGGGATCGGGCCGGGAATCGAGTCACGCGGCCGGGCAGGAGGAGCAAAGGCTGCCCGGCAAAGTCGGGAGGTTGAAAGCTTTGGGATGGCCCTGGAGCCCGACAAAAGGCAGGAATTCGACCCGGACATTGCTCGGCAGCCACTGCGGTGGTGCCTTCCTGGAAGCCAAACCGTGGAGCTGATTGCCAGCAGGCACGAGTGACCAATTCCAACTTCCCTGCCCCTTCAGAGCCACCCTAATTCCAAACCTTCCCTTCCTGTCTCACATCTCCCATTATTGCACGGATCCGTGAATCCCAAGTGGACCTCAAGACTGGAAGCAAAAAGGGAAAAACCCTTCCTGTATTACCTTGATGCGAGGGGTTGTTGTTATTTGTTGGCCATCAGCAGAATAAAGAGTTTCAGAATAATCCCCAGCCAGGAGATCCCTGCAAGGAGCCAAGCACAGGCATTATTCCAAGGAAATTGTTGCCGTGTAGGAGTGAGGTGATGAAACAGCACAACTGAGTATTTGGGGAATTCAAACAATTAACTCAGGTTACTCTTAGTATCGGAGAAACTCGGGAAGCAAAAGCTGCAGGGAGGGGAATTCTGCTTGTTCATAATCCTTGCTCAAACAAAAAGACTCGCCTAAAAAAAAGAAAACAATTAAAGTCTGCTGATTTCATTGGGATGAACTCATCTCCTGGCAGATCTGGATGCAAATGTACATATTGATTTTTTATTTTTTGATTTTTTATTTTGGCCCTTTTTACATCTTCCTAAAAGCAGCACATCTGCAGTGACTCCTGTTTGGGCAACTCCCTTCCACTGCCACAATCCCATTTCTCTTCAAAGAATAGGATTTAGTACAACACCATTTCCCTCCCCACACTCCAAATATTTGGATTAGATTAAAACAGGGGCAAGCAGTTAATTTCAGTCTGTATTTAACATGAATTGATTATGGTGTTTGCACAGCCTCTGGAAAAGCACCCATTAACCCAGACTTGTTGGAACGTGTGTTAATGTTCTGCTGGAGCCAGACCTTCAATTTCCAGGAAGATTTTGTCAATGCCAGGTTAGATTTGGTTATTCCAGGTTCAAGAGAAGTAGTGCTAAGGTGAATATCCCTTTCAGTTTATCTGTCTATCATTATATCTGCCTATAATACAGGGATATATAAATACAGAACCACAGAATGATTAAGGTTGGAAAACACATCCAAGTTCTTCAAGTCTGTCCTAGAATCATGGAATGGTTTGGGTGGGAAGGGATCTGAAAGCTCTTCCAGTTCCCTGGGCAGGGGCACCCCCCACTGGCCCAGGGTGCTCCAGCCTGGCCTTGGGCACTTCCAGGGATCCAGGGGCAGCCACAGCTCCTCTGGGAATTCCAGCCCAGCCCCTCCCCACCCTCACAGGGAGGAATTCCTTCCTAATCTCTGATTTAAACCCCCTCTGGCTCAGTTTAAAGCCAACCCCCTTGTCCTGTCACTCCAGGCTACAATTCTATCACCCACAGACTCTTCATGGTCACAGAAAACACGTGAAATATTAGAAAAATATTAGATATGCATTGGATTTACCAATTTAGGAAAGAAGTGGGGGAGCAGAGGTAGCAGGAGGGGAAGTCCCTCCATCATGGCCATGTCTCATCCCAAGCACCTATTCCACGTTCCCAAAACAGTGACAGGATTCTTTCTCTCCCCTTTTCTTTCCTTGCCACTGAAATGTTGCATTTACCAGAACACTTCTGTTTTGCAGGGCTCTAATTCCTGGGTTTTGGCAGCCTGAACACCCTGCAGTGGCTCCCAGTGAGGAATGAGGGAAGAGCTGGACTGAACCTACCGATTTTTTCGGAGCTGCAGCACCACCTCCTCTCCGTTGGCTTTGATCCTGTACTTCACTGTGTCATCTCTGTATTTGCTCTGTAAACAGATTTAAGTGTCAGAAAATGCTCTGCTGCAGCTCCTGGCCTCGCCAGCGGTGTTACTGGAATGACAGCTGTGTTCTTTTCCTCCTCTTCTCACCAAAAACAAGGATTTGGGCAGGAGCAGGATAAGCAGGAGGTCACTCTGTTTGAGGGGGGTTTAATTAGAGGAGCAAATTTGACTTTGCAAATTCTTTTCTACCTCCATAAGCACAAATCCTGAGTGCTTGGGAAAGGGCTGAGGGGATGTTTGGGTTCAGACGCTTCCGTAGCACCCTCTGGAATTGCACAGACCATGGCTGCTTTTAATTACTGGTTTCATTTAATCCAAATTAAAGTGTCCACAGGTTATTAAAACTCTGAGTAGTATCAACCTCCACATCTTTGCAAAGACACAAGTTGAGAAGAGCCACGGATGGCCTGAGGGATTCTCTGCACACTGAGCACACTTCAGCTCCTCCTCACTAAACACCAGATTTGCTTCTCCATCCTTTTGCTTTTGGAAGAGCAAATGTTTGTCCAAATTCTCTTACCCTTGAAACCCGAGGGTGTTTTAACTCCAGAAATCCTTCCCCATCCCCCAGAATCACCCAAGAAATTATCACCTTTCCTACCTCTGAGCTGGCTCCTACACCTCTCCTGTGCACCGTGTGCAATTTCTGTGGATAAACGATTTCATACTGCTCGGCCTCAGGGAACTTCCCTCTGCTGCTGCCTGGGGACAAACAGGTGGGGATTGATGAAAACACAATTTTCATTTATTAAACACGCAATTTCATGGCCGGCCAGGTGACTCTTTTGGGTTCTTGCAGCACCTCGTGCTCCCCTGCTTTGCCTCCATCGTGTGACCCGACACCAGAGGTTTTCACATCCTGGATTTTGGAGGAGTTGTCCTCCCTGGCTACTTCCAGGTGTCCAAACATTTCCTGCAGTTCCCTTTGTGCTCCTTCCCCCAGCCCTGAGCAGTTCAAGTCCCAACAGGCCAGCCCAGCCATGCCAGTGCAGCCTTTTCTCTCGGCATTCTCCAGTGACGTGAATGAATGGATTTGGGTTTGTGGAATGAGGGATCTCCAAACCTTATCACATGACAGACAGGCCCAGACTGCCTCTGCATCAGCAAATAAACTTACAGTGCAAGGTTTGCAACAAGATTCCTGCTTTGGGAGGCCTTGGCACGTAAATAATTGTGGCAGAACTTTAAGAGAGTGCGATTGTAAATAATTGCAACTTTTACCTCTAGAATTGGGTTGAAGGAGGGACAGCAGAAGGGTGAGGGAGGCATTTGGACATGGCCAGGTAAAATAATGGGAGATAGGCAGGAAATCAGGAAAATCTTGAAGGTGCAAGAAATCCAGGAGGTTCCTTAACTCCCAGAACCCTTTTGAGGGGTCTCATCAGGTCTGCAGTGGCTCTAAAGAGCTGAGTGAGGAAATGCAGGGCTGATAAAAAGATTTTCTGTTTGTTTTCTGCTCTGAAGCTCAGCAAATGTGGAGCAAAGTTAATTTGGGGCCTGCCCTGCAGGAGTTGGCACCCCCTGGAGTTCATCCTGGCAGCTGGGGACCAGCTTTTGGGAAAACAGGGTTGGACAAGGGATGTGTTGGTTTCCACCAAGACAACATCAGGTTTTAGATACCCCTGAACTCTTTAATCTCCTACAAAAGGGAATTTCATCTGAACTGGTGAATTCTTGAGGGCTTGTATATGAAAAATAAACCAACAACAACAACAACAAAACAAAACCCTAAGCTGCCCAGAAAGCCAACGAAACCCCACAAAAACAAAGGAACAGAGCACCTCCCATGGTAATTCCTGCCCCAGGGCCAGGGTTTTCCAGGAGAGAGGCCTCCAATTACTGTAATTTTCTCTCTGGAACAGGAGAGCACATCCTCATGCAAATTGTTGCAGTAAAACAAACAGATCCGTTCCTTTGTCACTGATTTATTTGAGTCAAACCTTTCCAAAAGTACTTGCAGAACAAAGCTGGTTGTATCTTGATAAAGGTGTTGATTTAATGGCACAGAGGGATCCTGTGTCAGCTGAGCTCTCACACCAAGCACGTGCTGGGAGCTGCTACCAGGTGTAACTTTACTACAGCTACTCACAACGGTGGTTTATGTTTATTTTTAAGCAACTAATTATGTTTATTTTCAAACAAATCTGCTGCTTTTCAGATTTCTCTCCACAGGCCTCAAGTGTGTCCTTGTGTAGCAATCCCAGGAATATTTCAGGCCTCTTGGAACAGAGATTCCCAATTTTATCTCTCCACACCCTTTGTCCAACTCCAGCCCAGTGCTGAGTCTCCAGACCTGAGAGTTCAAGTTAAGGCGAGGTTTAAAGGGAGGCTCAGGACTAAACTCATCCCTTCCCTGCAGTCTGATCCAGACAGAATTTCAAGGAAAACAGGTTGGTTTTGTTTGGAATGAATCCTTTCTTTGAGGGAGTTTTTTAATCAGTGCATTGTCTTTGCTACCTTCAGGCTTTGTCTCAAGCTTGAAGGAGGAAAGAAATTCCTCGGCCTCATACAACAACTTGTAATAAGGAACAAATAATTGTGTGCTTTTCCAAGGGCCTCAACCAGCAAAAAAATCATTAGGGAGGATTTTATTGACAGTGACATTGTGGTTTTGTCAAGGTAGAAAACATAACACCTCAATGGGTGCACATTTTCAGATATTCTGTGCAAAAAAACAAATTATAAATTTGTGCCTGAATGCTAATTATGTGTTTAATTATGGATATAAATCCTGTGCATGTTCGTGCAGGCCAAGCCCTGAAAAATTCTGTTCCCTGTTGACAGGAATTGAAAGAAATTGTGGGAAAAAAATGTGAGGTCTGCTCAGGTGGAGTCACTTGAATATAACCTGAGATATCAGGCAGATAAATAAAGGGTGTCCAATACTTTATATCAGGTAATGTTGTAACTGAAGTCATACAGAAATCTGTTATTTTATGGCCAAAATGCTGATAAATTGGTGTGATTGGGTAAATTGGCCTCTCACTTGCAGGGTAAGTATTGCTTTAGTGGCTCACAAAATCAACCAGTTGTGGGTCTTTAGGCAATTTATGGCCACGCTTCAAACAACTAAATGCTGCTCTAACTAAAGAATTATAGAGAATTGCTTTGAACAGAAAACCCCAAATATCCCTAACTCCATTTCCCAATGTCTTTGACTCGCTTTCCCTCCTTATTTTCTACCCGTTAATAATTAAAAATTTATACAGCGTTATCCAGAGCAAAACTGATTGGATCTGTTTTTCCTTCTGACTAAAGGACCAAAAGAAAAAGTGCAGTACCTTGTTGGAGGAAGGGCAGCAGAAGAGCAGAAATGAGGAGGATTTTCATGCTCTGGGCTGTGCTGGGGTGGCCGAGGCTCCGTGGGGTGGGAATGCGGTGTTCCCAGCGTGGCCCTGCCCGGGAGCTCTCCTGGGCTGTGAGTGAGAGGCAGGGTCGGGTTCAGCTTTATTCCTGCTCCTGCAGGAGGAAGTGTTTGCTCAAGGTGTTGCACAACAGCCAAGTCACAGAACGTTACAGCGAGGGGAGTTCCTGCCGCTTGGTTCGTGCCCCAAACATCGGGATAGGGATCGATCACCGCTTTGGATTCGCTTCCCTAAAAACGGGGAAAAGAAAATGGATTACACCAGTAAAACAACAAATCAATAAATAATCAAAAAACATGGAGATTGGAACTGTCATTGAATTATAGAACGGTTGGGCTGCTCCTAATTCCATCTATTCGTGGCCTGGCTGATAAAAGCTGGAATATAAACCAAGTGGAATGTCAAGGAAGGGGAGAGCTCGCAGGAAGTTTGGGGTAAAACACCGAAGTCAGCAGGGCTGGGGGTTAAGCTGTGCTTTAATTCTGGGTGTTTATTACCCCTGAATCTGCTCAGTGAATCACTGATAGAATAAACATTGAGCAGAGCCTTTGCTGCCCTGTCATCCCTGTTAGTAATGTTTGCTTCAGGCTCAGGTGATTAAACAAAGGAGGCAGAGCAAGGAATGATCCAGGAAAGCTCTGTCCAATAATATTCCAAAAATCTCTGCCAGAAAAGGACCCCATTGACTCAGCTGTAATAAAGGAGTAAGAAAATTGCTCAGGCCACAAGTGTCCATACGGAGCTGCTTTGGAGAAGGGGAACTTTTCAAGGGTTAAAATAGGGGTGACAGAGTACAGAGAACTGGAAAGGATCATGTGGATATAAATTTGTATACATATATGGCAGTGTCAGCAATACACACGACACAGTGATTTATGTATTCACAATTTCTGTTAGTTCATAAATGAGTAAATATATCTATATAAATCTGCAAGGGGATTATACCACAGGAGAATTTTACTGCCATTGCCCTTCTCATGTAAACACTAGTAAATAACAATTTGTCTGTTGAAAAGTTCTGATTTTTTGAACATTTTTAAGCCAAACTTTCCCCTTAGATTTTTGCCAAATCTCCAAACATTCTGGGACAGATTGGGAGCTGCAAACAGATGGTTTGGGCTTTTATTAAGTGTAGGATGGTGCTAATTGATAGCAATTTTTGGCAGCTGCTTGTTTGGGACACTTCAGTCAAATATTTCAACTCATGTTGCCATCCCAGGTTAGGAAAGAGGCCTCCAGGGAAAGAATTCATGAAGGATTTGGACACCTCCCTGCCCAGGTGCTCATCTGAGTTGCTCAAAATCAGACAGGAGCTGTGTCATTAAATTTAGATTGGTGCCTTTTAAATTCTGTGGAGATGAAAGGTGGACAACTCAGTGTTTTAAATGTTCTGTGAATAAAATTAAGCTGGGCATTCTTGGACTGCATCCTCAGCTCACAAAAAAAAAAAAAAAAAAAATAATTAAGAGAAATAACCCTTACAGTGAAACAACTGAAAAACAGTGAATAACTGGTTTTAAAAACAAGTGGCTGCTGGCCAAGCATTGATCTCAGCTCATTCTCTCTGCATGACGCACGTGAAAATGATGTGTGACCCCCCCATCTCCAGGGTTAATGCTCTTAATAAACTCTGTTTTCCAGCAGGATGGAAGGGAGAGTTCCATCCCAGCAAAGGGCTGGCAGGAAGAAGGGAATGTGAAGTGATGAAGGTCTTGGGGAGACTTGAAAGGAAATGGGATGTAATTTCCTTTAGTGACTGGAGAAGCTTTTGATGTTCCTGCCCTCGCTTCAGTGATTCTGGAATAATCTGATCATGGCTTCTTCCCCTGGAGGTGCTCACAGAGGTGTTCCTGAGGTCTCAGCTGGCTTGGGATTCTTTGAATCCACTAAACAATTGGGCAAAGTCCAAGTGAGCAGTTTTCATGTTCCTAGGGGGAGGTTAAATTGGATGGCAGGTTTGTCTCAACATTTAGTAACTGAATATTGGTGGGTTTAACCCAAGTGTTCCCTGAGCAATCAAAAGAAAGAACCAGCAAAGGGTGAATTTCACCCCTACGCCGAGGATCTGCACAAGTCCTGCCTGGATTGAAAGTAAAAGGAGAGTTGTATGGGAAGCACATGGCAGAGTTCAGGAAAAATCCAGGCGTGACTCACTTCTCTGCTTCTGCCTGGTCCCGACGTTGGCGTTGAACGAGGTTTGGAAAGGTACTGAAGCACCAAACAGGGATTTTCAGGAGTAAACAAAGTCTCCTCCAGTAGAGCCACGTTCAGCCACCCCTGAACCCCCGAGGCAGAGCTGAGCAGCTGAGGGCCAGGATTGTGCCTGGTTCTGCTCCTGGTTCTGCTCCTGGTTCTGCTCCTGGTTCTGCTCCTGGTTCTGCTGCCCCCCTCCACCCCGGCACAGCTCAGCAGCTCTGCCCCAACACCACATCCTGTTCCTCTGGGAGCAAGGGAAGGGATGTGAGATTGCACAGCCAGCCACAGCTCCCTTGCATCACTGCTCAGCCACCTGCCTTCCTCCTGCCTCCACTCCCTTCTCCCAAGCTCCGTCCCAAGCCCTCCTGCAGGTTATTTTTCTCAGGAATACAAATAAAAGCACACGGCTCCACCTCTGTTCTAGCCCTTGGCTCCCCTTGGCCTCCTCCATCTATTCCCAGCTGCATTCCAGTGTCCCCACAACCTGCATCTCCCTGAGCCCCATCCCTCCTCTCCACTTCCACAGTGATCCAAAACCCATTGGAGTCAACAGAACATTTTTCCATGGCCTTCCAGGACCTTGGATCCACTCTTGGATATGCTCAGTTCCTCTTTAAAACCTCTTCTTTACATAAAGCTTTTCCTTGTGCTTGCTCCTGTTGTCTCACCCATTCCCAAAGTGAATAACCCTCCTTTTCCTCAACTACCGGCCCTCAAGGTTTTACTTTCTGGGGTTTTGTCAAAGAAAATGATCCAATGGTTGCTTTAGACCTGAGTGTTTGGAAAGTTCTCCCCCTTCCAGCTGTTCATTACCTGCTCCTCAGCGGAAGCACTGGCTTTATTTGTACTACCAGGCTTTAATATAAAGTAAATATAATTTTTTCTCACTGAAATGATGATTGAGACTACCTTAGTGAGCGCCAGCTGAGTTATTTTTGCTGTGTATTTAATCAAGTCACAGTCTGTCATCTGAGCCTGACTAATGAAACCTCATCACAAATATTTTACATCTCGGCAGCACTTTTTGCCCTGAGAAGATCACAGACATATTTGGTGTTACAAGTGTGTGGCTTCCTTCCTTCCTTCCCTTTTCTTTGAAATGTAGGGCCAAAAATCAGTTACTTCATCTTCTCCCTTTGTTATCTGCATTTTGCTTAATTATCCTGCCCCAGGGTGATGGAGGCTGTGCAGCTCCAAACACCACGGGCCGCAGGGAGTTAACTGAAGACACAGGACCTTGGCATGGATTTCTCAAGAGCCATGAACTTCTCGTAAGTTCTTAACTCGATTAAAGTGATTTTTTGAAGATTAATTCTCCTCAGAACACATCTGCAGCCCCATTTCTGGCCGTGGCCCCTGTTGTGCAATTGTGTGCACACGTCCGAGCTGTTTAATGTTCTCCACGGCACGAGTGACAAAGTAGATCATTGTGAATTAAGGAGCCTGGTTTGTTGGGGTTTTTTTGCAGGTGTTGCTTCTGGTATTGTTTATCCTGGTCCTACGTGAGGGCTGGCTCCCTTTTCCCGAGGGACAGGGAATTCTGCCTGCTGCTACGTGGGGTTGAGCACAATTCTCTGCTGGCTGGAATCCACCAGGGCTCTGCAGGCCGCGCATGAGGGCCCCATTCTCAGAGTTCAGAGGGCTGTGGGTAGACCCAGAACCGTGGAAAGGCCTGGATTGGAAGGGACTTTAAACATCATCCTGCTCCAAACCCACTGCCATGGGCAGGGACGCCTCCCACAGGGACACCGGGGTGCTCCAACCTGGCCTTGGACACTTCCAGGGATGGGCAGCCACAGCTGCTCTGGGAATTCCAGCCCAGCCCCTCCCCATCCTCACAGGGAGGAATTTCTTCCAAATATCCTATCTAAACCTACTTTCTATCAGCCTGAAGTCCCGTCCCCTTCTCCTGCCCTCCAGGGCCTTGTCAATAGTCTCTCCTCTCCCTGTGGGCCCCTACAGTTAATCATGGAAGGCCACAATGAGGCCACCCCAAAGCTTTACCCTTCCAGGCTGGACAATCCCAACTCTCCCAGCCTCTCCTCCCAGCAGAGCTTAGGGGGATCAGCCTGATCCCCCTAAGTGTCTCCTCTGGACTGTCTCCAACACCTCCAGGTCCTTCCTGTGCTGGGCCCGGGGCTGGAGCAGCCCTGCAGGTGAGGCCTTACCGGAGCGGATCCAACCCTCAGCCTCCATGAGGTGAAGCTGGCCAGGCTGGCCAGGCTTGGAGCACCCTGGGACAGCGGAAGGTGTCCGTGCCCATGGCAGGGGGTGGCACTGGATGGGCTTTAATGTCACTCTAACCCAAATTATTCCACGATTCTGCCCATCCTCTCCCCCCCTCACCCCCGCGTTGCCCATGGAAGGCTTTGTGCCTGCTTGCTCCCTGCACGTGGCTCTGCCTCAGTCAGGCCCCCGAGCTCCTCTCCGATCCCTCACAGGAATTCCGGGAGAGCGGCCGAGGGCACACGGTTTTTTCCGTCCTGGCAAACAAGAAAGGGGAAGCAGAATCCTCTCACCTGGATAATCTGTCTCAGTCTCCAGCCCGATGGACTCCGGTCTTCCCCCACACCGAGAGCAAACAGAGATCTCTTCATTGAGTCATCCCGGCCCGCGCTCGAGGCGAGGACGGAACAAAGGAGCGACTGTCCAGCCTCAGCTCCCTCTGCAGCACCAGGCTTTTCCTGGCATTGGAATCAGTGACCAAAATCCCCCGCTGTGGACAGGGAGCCACCGGCCAGGCTCTGCTTGGGACCAGCAGAGAGAAGGTGCTTGAGGAGAACAACCCTGCAGGTACAGGTACAGGTGTCCATGGTGGGGTGGGACAGCACCCGAGTGGCCCTGGGGATTCCTTGGTTCCCTCCTGTAAGATCTTGGGAACAGCTTGCCCAGAGAAGCTGTGGCTGCCCCATCCCTGAAGTGTCCAAGGCCAGGCTGGACAGGGCTTGGAGCTCCCTGGCATGGTGGAAGGCGTCCCTGCCCATGGCACGCGGTGGAAAAAGATGATTTTAAGGTCCCTTCCTACCCAAACATTCCAGGGCTTTAAGATAGAGGACCCTGAGCAGGTGAAAATGCAGTTAAGCTTGTCTTGCACCTTCATCTTATTAATAAAAACCAGACCCCAGACTAACAGTACCCACCTTTAATGTAAAGCTTTATACCCTTAAAATAAACACTTAAACCGCTTGGACAGTCAGGTGATTTTTGATATTTAGGTCTGTTGGAATATTCTCATCTTAGGGAATGAGGGAATTGGATGTACGAATGGGATGGGGTCCTCTGCAGTGCCCACCCAGGAAAGAAAGGAAAGAAAGAAAAAGAGAGAAAGAGAGAAAAGAAAGAGAGGAAGGGAAGGGAAGGGAAGGGAAGGGAAGGGAAGGGAAGGNGAAAAGAAAAGAAAAGAAAAGAAAAGAAAAGAAAAGAAAAGAAAAGAAAAGAAAAGAAAAGAAAAGAAAAGAAAAGAAAAGAAAAGAAAAGAAAAGAAGTCCTTGACTGGAGTAGCTGAGAAATGGAGGTAAATGAGCAGAGCCCAGTGATCGGGCTGTGTAGGGGCCAGTTCTGCAGAGACAGCTCCTCAGAAAAAGCGATCCCTCACCTTGTGATCAGAACTGGTTTCATGTGGCTCATGTTCCTGGCCACCTCCCCGTGCCCTGGGAGCAGGACAGGCCCCGGGCACCACGGCAGGAACAAAGGCCAAGCTCAGCCCTGTTTGCTCACTCCACGCACTGTTGTCTTCCATCAGATAAGCCCCTGGCCAGAGGATGGAATATTTCCAGATCCAAATCAGCCAGAAAAGAAGTGAGACTTCAAGACAAACAGCAGAGCTCTCGAGTTTCATCTGTCTGAGGAATGTTCCTGTCATATGATGGGGACCAGGCTGCCATTCCCAGGCACTGGGAGCCTTCTGGTTCCATCCTGCTCCGGGCTGTGCCTCTTGCTGCAGGTGGATTTTCCTGCAGTGGGATTTCATCCATGAAACAGCAAGGGAAACAGCAAGGGAAATTTAGGTTGGATGTTAAGAAAAAGATTTTTTCTGAAAGTGATGAAGTTATCTGCCCGGGGAGGTGGGGGAATCACCACCCCTGGATGTGTTTAAAAACAGACTGGATGTGGCACGCCAGCTCAGTGCCATGGCTTAGTTGAGGCGTTAGGGCATGGGTTGGACTCGATGATCTTAAAGGTCTCTTCCAACCTGGTGATTCTGTGACTCTGATTCTGAAACTGGCAAAGGGGGATGAAGGGATCAGGTGCTGGGAGGAAAAGCTGCCCCTGCTCTGTCGTGCCTGGATTGTGGCTCTGGAACTGCCATGACGGGAGATGTGGGAGGGCCACAGGTGACAGGAGCCAGCCCTGGAGGGACACTCCGGGGGCTGGGGACTGGCAGGTGGCAAAATCTTGTGGTACCTCCCCACAGCCACATGTCCAGAGAGGAGCAGGAGTTAATTCCACTGGCCTGCCCTGTCAGAGAATCAAAAACTTTCCAGTTTGCCTTTATTTTGCTTTCTAAGCTGGAACAAAGCCAGGATTTAATGGATGTCATTCAGCCAAAATATATTTACCAGCTTTTCCTGCTTTCCCTGTGACTTTGGCCGGTTGGAGTACTTTAATTGGAGGCAGAGCTTTAAAGCTTTAAAGTGCTGTGGGTATGGGAGCAGTTTTTAATCAGCCTGTCCAAAGAGTGCCTGTGCTGAGAGCCAGCCCAAGCGTGCACAGGGACGTTCCAAAGAAAATCTCCTCCCCAGTTATTACCTGCAGAAGGCAAAATTCTTGGAAATTAAATGGAATAAAACAAACTTCCAAAAGCACTTAACTGAATTTGGTCAGTTTTACAGAATACCACATTTATGATCTGGCTGCTTTTGAGCTGCAAATCCATTTTTTCCTGTTATTTTTGCTATTTAATTGGAGAAAACAATGAACACCATTTTTACAGGGCAGAGTTAATGAAGGATTTCATAGAGAAGGCAGCACACAGCAGGAATTTCACTCCAGCTTCACACATGTCACCAGCACTGCAGGAGATATTCCATGTGCTCCAAGGCAGGGATTCCAAGGTCAGTGGCTCGTGCTGTCGTGGTCTTTCCTTGTTTTATTCCAGCTCATGCCTGTGGCTTTGTAAAGCCACCACTTTCCCTCAGCTCATCTGTTTGAGGAAAGATTCCCAAATCCTGCCCTGGATGAAGGCTGTCAGCAACCACTTGGCTCGGTGGCAGAAATCTTGGGGTGTTTGCTAATCCTGGTCAAACACAGCCGTAAAAGCATTAATAAAAACCAGAGAGAAAACATCAGGAATTCCTTTCCCTCTGCTTCCAGTCCAAAGTGGGGATGGCTTTGAATTTGCACGGCCCTGAAGGAGGCACAGCAGAGGCTCTCCTGGATTTGGAAATTTGAGTCAAGCCAAAAAGGTCGGAAAACACCTCCAAGATCACCAAATCCCAGTTTCAACCAAATCCCACCGTTCCTGCCAACTTTGCTTGAGTAGTGGGCACTTTCTGGATGCTTTTTGGACACTTGTTCCCTTGGTGCCACCGACTCCTGGCACTACTGTCCCTAAACTGAGCTTTTTAAGGCTTTTTAAGGTTTCCCGCTGCCGAGGATGAATTTCTCTCATCCAAAGCACATTTTTCACATCCAGCCTATGAACTGGTCCTGTTGGCATTGCCACCCTCAGGGGAAGGATTATGGAGAACATTCCAGAAGAAGGGTGGAGCCAGGGGGGGATAAGGCTCTTTTCCAGGAAACAGTGTCAGGATGAGAGGAAAGGGCCTCAAGTTGCCCCAGGAGAGGCTTAGATTGGATATTAGGGAAAAATTTTTTTACAGAAAGGGTTGGAAATCCCTGGAATTGGTGGTGGAATTCCCATCCCTGGAAAAGTTCCAAAAATGTGTGGATGTGGCACTGGGGGATGTGGTGCTGGACTTGATGATCTTAAAGGTCTTTCCCAGCCTCAACAATTCCATGATTCAAAGGGCTTTGACTTGTACAGGAAGGCAGAATGGAATATCAAAAGAAACAAGAGAAATATCAAAAGAAACAAGAGAAATATCAAAAGAAACCAAAGAAACTTTAACATAAACCCCCAAAAAAACCCTGAAATTCAGCTGTGAACTTGAACCTGTGGCTCCTCACCTGAGTCTTCATTTCGTTGGAATGCAGAGCCAGCATTTGGAGCCTTCCTGGTGTGTCTGTGTTGATAAGAGAGGAGCAGAATGGCCCAGAGAGGATTAAACCCCTGAGCAAATACCCCAGGCAATCTCTGCCTTTGTGGCTGTGGCCATTCTGGGTTAAACATTTCCAAGACCCTTTCTTAAAATAAATCAGGAAGAGATTTCTGAGCTCGGATCTGATTCCCAGCAAAATTAATGTGGTTTTTTTCTTCTTGTTTTCAATCATGAATATGTGAGAAGGGCACGGTAACCTTGGAAGCTTTTTAAGTTAAAAATCTGAAGCCAGATTTTTTTTTTATTATTTTTTTTTAAATTTCATAAAACTTCAGGAAAATACTTTTTTAAAAAAAAAATTTGGTTTTCTTTCAAGAGTCTTGGCCTTGGGCAGTCCTGGGCTAAAAGGTGCCAGAATGCTCCAAGAAAAGCTGATTTTACTGTATTTCCACATTTACTGGTGCCATGAAGTGGTAAAACAGAATTAATGAGAAAGAAATATTAAGGAATAAGATGTTTAGAGACGCAGTTGCCCAAGTACTTACTAAATAAACCCTGTAACTTTTAAGGACTCTTGTCAGCTATAGAACATGGGAAAAAAAATGAATAAAATTTTATATTGTTTATTCATGGTACAGGCACCCAATTTCATGAAAGATTCCAGGGTGAGGCCAATAAGCATGTGAATAAAAGTGGAAAAATATCAGAGGAAATTCTGCTTTCTTGAATTGCAATGGGTTCTTACTCTCTGACACATAAATAACTCCTAGGACTTTATTCCTCAGTACAGGCTTTGATTTATTTTGAACTTTATTTTATATTTATATCGCATTTGACTTTTTATATGTATTTTTATTGCCCTTTAAAAGCAAAAAAAACCCACTTTTTCAATTTCCTGAGTGTGAAATTCTACTGCACGTGATGAAAGAGCATCAGCGAAAGTTCCTCTGTGTGTTTGACTATCGTGGCTGTCAACACCCAGGAGAATTTGCAATCAAGGGTCGGGATTTGTTATGGCAAGTCCTTGGAAACTGGGATGTGGCACTGGGATCCTCCAAGGGAATTGCTGTGGCTGAGCTCAGAGTGGACCCAGGCACCAGGAACTGGACTTTGGTCCTGTTGGAGAAGGGGTTGGAGCTCAGTCAGCCCCTGAAGAGGGGCCAGGATGGAACTGAAGTGGGAAAAGCCAAGGGATAGTGGAAAAGATGGATCTTCTGGGTAATTTATATCCATATTTGAGGAAACTGATGGGATTTTCAATCCCCAGCTCCCTCTCCTTTCTGCAAGAGCCGGATGTGTCATTCCCAAGCACGGAGTTCTCCAGAATCTCTGGTTTCTGCTCTTTGGAGGTGTTTCGGTCACTGCTGGAGGAGCAGCTTGGTGCCACAGAGTCACCAAGGCTGGAAAAGCCTTCCAGGATCATCCTGTCCAACCTTTGCCCAAATCCTTGTTCCAAAGCTCCACATCTTCTCATTTTGGTGGCTCCAGCACCTCCCTGGACCAGGCTTAACCGCTCCTCAGTGATAACAGCCAGCCTGAACTCCCCTGGCACAGCTGGAGGCTGCTTCTCCCTGTCCCATCGTCCCCTGGAAGAGCCTGACGCCCCCTCAACAAAAAATCTGGTTGCAGAGAGCAGCCTGGATCAACCCAGAGCTCTCAGGACACTCCTGCTTCCAGGGAATGGTGAACGAACCTGAATTAAGAGCTGATTTCTCCATCGTTGTTCCCTGACCAGCAGGGACACAGGGGAGAAAAAGCCCAGGGTTAAACATTTCCCTTTCACCTCACATAATGAGCTTTTTGTTGGTGTCACCGTCATGTTCTGAGTAATCTCCTGCCCCGGCACCCCACCTTTATCCTGAGGGAAGGAAAAGCCTCTCCTTGGAAGAACAGGATGCCAGGAGCTGTCTGTGCTCAGCATCTCCATAAGAACTGGAAAATTCCGACAAAAGCTTTTGTGTGAGGGGTGTGAGAAAGCTCCGTGCTCGTGGTGATGTCTGGAGAGTGAACCTGTGGCAGTTTATCCCATAGAAAAAGCAGGAACATCCCTGCAGTGACATCGGCCGCTCCTGGTCCTTTTCACGCCAGAAATGTCACGGAATCCTGGAATGGTTTGGGCTGGAAGGGACCTTAAAGCCCATCCAGTGCCACCCCTGCCATGGACAGGACACCTCCCACTGTCCCAGGCTGCTCCAAGCTCCAGCTTGGCCTGGAGCTCAGACTGGGGCAGGTTGGGCACTGTTGATCATTCTCCCCCATTTTGGACCTTGTGCAGCTGGATCTGGCATTCCAGGGAATGCTGCAGCCCTCAGTGACCTGCAAGGCCATCCCTGCCCATGAGCAAGCAGGCACCAGTTACACCAGTGCCCGTCCCGGGCCGTGGGCAGGCAGTGGAGCTCACCAGAGCTGGAGTTATCCTAGAAACCTCATTTCCACTGCCAGCTTTCCCTGACAAAACCCCCTTGGAATGGCAGCCAGCCTTTGATGGGACGGAAATCAGCAGCCAGGTCACTCAGAGAGCTGCCGAGATAACGACTTCTCCAAACAGCTCTGTTTGTCCTGCAATTTATCCGGTAAATTGCCCTGTCTGAATGAATTTGATGGGAAATGATCCCGGTCATGGATCACAGCTTGCAGCATGTCCCCAGCTGCCACGTGTGCCCCTGTTTGAACCAGAGCGAACCTGAGCCTCAGGAGATGTTATTTCAAATAGAACAAAAATTTATTTGAAGTTTATTCAGCACAGCTCAGAAAATCAGCGCTGAGAACAAATTGCCACGACAGTGGCATTGGCCAAAAATTTGGGCCATGAGTTCTCTGCCACCTCACTGGTATTTGAACTCGTTAGGGTTTCTTTGGATTCATAATTCCCTGGAAAAGTTTTGTCAAGAAATAGTGAGGTCGTGGAGGTCAATATCTGTTAAAATCTTAAACTTTAACCCCCACTTCTGTGCCCTTTTTAAACTGAACCTCAGGATTTTATCCTTCCAAAACTTTAGGGAATGGGTGGAGTTATTGTATGGGATGAAGCATTAAAGAACTTCTTGTTCCAATCTAGTGTCCTGTGCTCCTGCCTCATGCTCACAACCCACCCTCATGGGCACACCCACCCAGAGGGCAATAGCAGGTCCCTAAAATCCATTTTTGGGGGGCTGGGATGCATTTCCTGAATGTTTCCTTTCCAATCCTTGCTCCCACATACGGCAGGGACACACAAAGGCGCCTTCCCTCTCTTCCTCTCTCGCTCTCTGCTCTGTTTCTCACATAAACTGAGCTTTCTTCATCACTCTGTGAGAGGAAATACCTGAATTACAGCAATTTTTTCCCTGCCTGTGCACTGGTGCCACCCTGGCACTGAGGTGGAGGGAGCCTTGAGGACACGCAGAGGGACACGCCTGTGCTTGGAGGAGCACAGGGACGAGAACAGGTGCACCCAGGGAAGGCTCTCACCATTTTCAACCAGAAAGCTCTCATCTCTAGGGCAAAAATAGAATAATTAGCATTTTTCTTCTCTTCAGGAATGTGTATTTAATCCTTTCTGTGAGCATTTTTGAACTTCTCTCTCACTGGTCCATGTCTTTCATCCCAGAACTACCCGGTGAGGATCAAACTCCATGTTTTACCCAGGAGACTCCAAATGTGAGGCTTTGGTACCAGGCTGCAGCTTTTAAAGACATTTAAAGCAGTTTCGGAGACATTGAAATATTCCCTGTGACACCAGAATGCTGCCTCAATTAGCAGTTTAGTAAATGATTAACTGCATGAGGCTGGCCAAGCCACTTTAAAAGCTGCATAAATATTAATAAATCTGTTCTACAAGGTGGGAAACAGAAGACCCAAGCAATGACAGAGCTGCAGGGATGGGCTGTGCTGGGGAAGACGCTGGGATTGGGGCTGAATTCCAGGGGCAGGTCCCAGGGGCGATTTGGGAGTGAGGATCAGCAGGGATAACTCGCCAAGTTCCCTGGGAATACAGAGCCTAAAAGCCAAGGAGGACAAGCCAAGTTTTATAGAGCTGGGGGAGGAATTAGGAGAATTAGGAGTGATTTAGAGGCCGCATCGTCCTGCTCTTGCCCCGAAGCCAGAGTGACATTTCAGGCTTCTCAGCACATCATGCTGTTAAAAATTCAGAAATTAACGTAATTTGAGGATTTCGGTGCCACCGAAGCCCTTCAGAGAAGTTTCACAAAACTGAAATTTACCCTTGCAACTATTTCGAACAGCGCTCCGGGCCCCAGCTTCCCTTCCTCACAGGGCTTTGCTCACCATGTACCAGGAGAAGGTAAAACAGAGGAAAAGCGGAGGGCGAGAAGCTGAAGTGATCACGGGGAGTGAACAAAGGCCGGCTCCCGCTCTCCGCAGCTCCAAACGATTTTAAAAAGTCCTTAAGATAAGGATTTATTGCTGCCCGGGCTGCGGGGCTGAGCTGTGCCAGGTTTCAGGTTGCTGACTAACTCCCCTCGCCGGTTACGAGCCACTGACTCCACATTTGCGTCATCAAAGGCGCTGAGTCCGAGGAAACGCAGAGGAACCGCGGCTGAAACGTTCCCTGGATGTGAAAAA
>WAAG01062145.1:9268-46834 GCA_013390105.1 Tichodroma muraria
ACTCTTCATGATGAGCTGTCCATAAAATCTTTGCTTAAAGTATCAGTGTATTTGACAGCTGACAAAGCTAGATGGGCATGCTGGCATTTCTCACCTTCGGCTTTCAACTGGAGGAATCTTAGTTCTAAATAGAAGAGTATTTGAAGTTTTGGTTGCTTCACAGGTAACTCTCTTGATTTTATGGTTTTGAGACTCAGATGCTGAAAATAACTGTAAAGCTTTTACCTCTGTTTCTCTTCTGCTGTACAAGTCACTTGTGGAACTTTACAGTCACCCTGAACGTGTCTCAGTTTCCTATGGCCACTCTTTTCTGCTGCATATGGATTGTTTAGTGTAGCTCATGTTGCATGGAAACGTCTTGGAAGGCAGCTACAGCCAGGGTGCAGTATGTCACATTGGCACGGAAGTAATGCTGTATCTGCTAAATAAATAGCCACCCAGCTCATTTATCATTTTCTGCTGTGTGATAGCTATGTCAATTAAAACAGAGCCCTAGTTAAGTCTGCTGCTTTGGATGCACTTCTGCCCTGTTCTCTGTGTGTTATGGTGTCAATCCTATGTGCCCTTTACCATTGCTTTCTGCATTTCTCTTTGAAACACTCTGCTTGTTTCTCTGTTTTTTGTGCTTTATCTCCTGCTGCTGCTGCTCAGGACTTTTGCATGGTGTAGTGTTACATACTCTGGTATTTGCTCACTGTTTGAATGGATTCAGCTGCCCACTTGGAACATCGGCTGTCTGCGCTGATCTGTGATGACTTTTCTTAAAAGGATTGTTGTGTGCTGTGCTTGTGTCTCTATGCATGTTTTGAAAAATCAGCAAACTAGTGTATGGTATGCTGTTATATTTCAAATGTTAATGATACAATTTTTGGGTTGTGCTCAGATTCTTTTTTATAATAATTCTTGATGTAAAGTGTTGGTAATTTGGCATCAGTTAAAAGAAACATTTGTGCTGATGGATTTAAAAGCAATTTCTATTCCTGCCTTGCTGTGCTAAACGCCATCATTGTTCTGAAAATAGGATTGTCTTTTTTTTTACATTAATAATACTGTAGTTTTGTCTGTGTAACTGCTTATTGATAAAGAGGATGTTAGTTTCAGAATCCTTGCACTGTATCATATGAAAATATTCCCAAATCTACCAATGTGATGCAGGAACTTAGTGTGATCTGGGTTGACTGGTTTTCGCAGTGAGCAGTAGGGTATAAAGTCACAACCTGAGTTTTCTAAGCAGGGTTGTTACTACTCTTGATGTCTTAGGAAGAAACCAGTTATGAGTAATTTTTGTATACCTCAAATCAGCCTTTTTTTGTCCCACTCATACTTCAGCATCCTTTGAGTTGGTGGTTTGTTGAAGTTTCTGATTTTGATCTAATACTCCAGTACATAAGAGTCTCAGATTTCATGGGAACTCCTGAAGCTCCTCTCTCCCTCCAGGCTGATGGGAGATGTTTGCCCTGTCACCTCATCTCCTCAGGACTTTATTTTTGTTTAGGAGGAGCTGTCAACTTCTCTGATACCTCACAGGATCCCAGTGTCATTGCACAGTGCCGGCTGAAACATCCAGCTAACTCTGTTTCCTTTCGGGTTGGTCTGAAGGTCTTGCATTAGAACTACTGGGTTAATAAAACTGGTTTTAATTCGGAAGGATGACTTAGAGTTTATGGGGGCTCGTGGATTCTTCTTTTGTGGTTTGAAGAAATGTCCTTTGCTTCAAATGAATCACAGGAATTTTCACCTTCTTTCCATCTCCCAAGAATTTCTCTCGTCTCTTGGGTATGCTCTAAGCATACTTGAATCCTACATTTCTGCCCTGGTGTAGACAAGCTGGTTATGTAACTATTGCTGTATTGATACAGCTTTAGAAAAAATCTGTTGTTTAATCTCCTTAAAGCTTGTGAGACATTAGGTTCTTGGAAGCATATCTTTCTATGATCATCATAGGTAATAACCCTTCCAGTATTTCATGAATAGAAATTAAATGACGTGCCTAAATTAAGATGTGTCTGACCCAGGAAATATGTTTTATCATTTAACAGACACTTCAGTCTCCATTTCAAAGATTTGGCTTGTCTTGGAGAAGGCCCTCCTTATCTATTCTGCCAGCAACATAGATCAACCAGGTTGTTTAATATGTGAGAATGAAAATAACATACTGGGTTTTTTTTCTGATTACTAGGGAAACCTCTAGAGTCAATAAAAACTGATGCATTGTTCCATATTTTGCATTTTTGACAGTAAACCAAAACAATTTCTGCTGATTTTTATTCAGCAAATTCAATGCTAGTATTTGACTAACAAGAGTGGCTGAACTTAATGTTTTTTCCCAGCTTCTGCTGCATTAGGCTGTGGACAATTCTCTTCATCTTTGTATGAAGATATTCTAGCAAATTAAAAAAATTCAGGGGTCACCTGGGAATTGTTGCTGAAATGTCTCTCTCGATCTGATATGGGAATCCTTAGGACCTCTACTAAATAGCATTTTTCCTTGACAAAAATCTGTTTATACCCTTGAGTGGTATACTCTGTTAATCATCTAATTATCTTTTTAGAGTTGTCTTGGTTTCTTGATCACTTAATAGGGTAAAGTAAGATTCACTGAGGATAGCACTGGACTTGGATTATCCAGCTCCAGTGGTTTTGGGGAAGCTGTATGGGGCAGTTCAGAGTTTAAATGGCTTAACCTTTTTTTGCCAACTTTTTTTGTATGAAGAAGTAGGTGATAATGATGTGCCTGTTCCATCACTTCTGGTGTTTACTGTAAATATTGCCCTAAAGAAAAAAACAGTTAAATGGTCAGAGCAAAGAGCTCATGTTTGAAATATAATTTAAATTAGAAGTTCAATCTCTTTCTGAGTGATAGGGGAGATAGGAAGATATTTGTGTGCAATCTGGAATATGCTATCTGTAAGTGGACAGACAGGATGGCATCTTCCATGATCTGGAGATGAGCAGAAACCATTTTGTTGCTTGGCATCATTTCTTGGTACACTAATTTCTGAGAGCTTTAAGAGGCACCTTAGTTCTTTGAAAATAACTGCTTTGTAAGGTTGTGCCTTTGGGAATACTGGGTCACTAGCAGTAATTTGAAAGAATGTTAAAGTTATCAAGTACCGGTTTAATAGAATGAGTGACAGCCTTAATAATTTGTGCACTTTGCTTAATTTACCTTATGTAGATTCATGTGTGTATAATTGCCTGGACCACCAGATTGGAATCGAGTTAAACAGTAGCTTCCCTCCATCCTTCACTTATTTGTAATCTAGCTATGCTACCAAAAAAATTTAAAATGCTAGCTTTTAAAAGATCTACAAAGTACTATCTGGCAGAAGTATCCAGAACTCTAATTAATAGTTTCTAACAAAATTTGAGATATGTTGTAAATAGGTATATGTCAATGGTTAAAGATTGTCTGGCTTAACAGCTGAGCAGTTTTTGTAATCTTGTAAGCCCCAGAGGTGGAGAATGTCTGATGCTTTCTGTTCTTCCATTCTGGGTCCAATAACACAACATCTTGGCCGAAAAATTGAAAAATATTTAGAAATGTATTAGTAAACCTTGCTCTCAGCACCTCTGCTCTTAGTCACATCTGAGTCACTTTTCCTAAGTATTTCCTTGAAAGATTAGCATTGTAGTGAGTGTAAATTGTGAGTGTATTTGTGATCTCAGAGTTTTGCAAAATGGCTCCCAGAATTTCTGCATTTTGCTTAGGATTAGGGTTGGGTGTTTTGCCACAATGTCACTGGGTTTGTTTTCACTGTGGTCTCCAAGAAGACAGGAAGAAAAGGAGAACTACTATAGTAGTTTCTTCAGGAGCAGGAGCAAATTCTCTTTGGTCATGTCACATTTGTCATTAAGGGCTGCTTTCAAAGGCCTGAGGAATAAACTCTTTTAGAGTTATTAGAGTTTATTAAAAAACACTTAAAATTCTGAGAATTTTTCATGCTTATCATCAGCTGAGGTGGAGCTCTCAAGTACCTTGCTGATGTTAGTGAACTTTGATTTTTACTGCAATTTTCTGTATTATGTGAAATAAGACTGTAGATGGGCCTTCTATTAATAGTTGTCTCTTACTGTCATATTTCAAGGTTGTATTTGTTACTAGCATTTTTCTGTCTGAGCTACACTTGCTAAACTATCTTTAAAGGTCACAATTATGGATGCTATCTTACCTTTTTCATTATTTAAATACGTCGTACTTTATCTGCAGTGTGCAACATTATGCTAATGTGTTTTGGAAGAAGTTGGCTGAAGCCATAGCTAAAGTGATGGGGCAGTGTGAATTGCCTGAGCTGCAGATATGTTGTAACCTTTCTAAAATCCTGGATAGATTCGGAGATGGTACGTCCTGGAAATGCTTTTTCTTCCCCCTTCACTGATGAGTTATATTACGAGTTTGTAAAGCACGTGCCAGGCACTAGGGTAAGCAGTTAAAACTTAGCACAAGTGATTTACTAACCAAATATATTGCTTTTCATTTTTGATATGTAAATTTGGAAAAAAAAAAAAGAGTATGTACTGTCCTTTGAATCTAGACTATAAGTGCTTAAAACCTCATGTAGGAATTTATAATTTGGAAGATGCTGTTAGGGGAGGGACCTTTTTTTACTTAGACAGATTTTTCCAGAGAAGTCATCCTGGTAAGCCTCAAAAAATAGTTTGCGTTTACACAAAAGGTCTCTCAAAAGTTGAAAAGTATATTAGATACAGTTTCTATATTCTCCGTTTCCTACTATTTGCCATACTATTAACCTGATTTCCGTTATGCAGGAAAATTGAGCAACTTTCTTCATATAGTCATGCAGATGTATTTACTAACAATTCTCTAGTGAAAATTTTTCTGATACTTGCTTTAGAGATACTGAAATTAAACCAGAAGACATCTACTTCCAGAGAAGGTCGCACCACACCCCTCTGCAAAATATTATTTATTGGCTAAAAGTCTATGATTGTCACTTAAAACCATAAATTCTTGTCCCCATCGGTGAATTAATAAATAAAGATATAGTCAAATAAATATCTTTATGTCTTTGACACTTTATCTCAAATTTTGCAAAACATATTCTTGATTTGTGTTTTGTTAATTAGGTTTTTTGTTTTCCTGGATATCAGTTAAATTGGGCTGTATTTACCAAAACTTTTGAGAGCAGGAACACAGAAGGCAGAAAGAGAGTTCTTGGCTGGTGCCTCTTTCTTTTCCTGTGTAATTCTTCAAGAGAACAGTTTTGTCCTCTTTTAGCTGTTTTGGAGTTTTGACATTTTTCCAGCTGTGGGTTCCAGAGAAACTGCACAAAGAGGTTGCTTGGGACAGCAAGCAAATCTATTCTCTTTAAAGACAGATTTGGGAATTGAGTGCTCTCATGGAACAGTTGATTTGGGCAACCATCCTCCTTATAGGAAAATCCAGTTTTGCTTCAGCTTCCTGCTTCAGTATCTCCAATGACGTTTTAAAATGTTTACCTACATTTTGGGAGGGAGTGGGAAGGGAAGGGAGGGAAGAGGGAAGGATGTGATGCTTGGAGCATCGCATTCATTTGGATCTGCAATGGAGAAAAAGAATAAGTATCTACAGAATATACAGGAGGATTTGCAGTGGGATCCCCCTTTTTGTTCTTGCTTCTTCATAGATATTTAGTTTCCATAACAACACAAGGTAATTGTTAAATGCATGCTGGGGTCTGGGTTTATTTTGATTTTTTTTTTCTTTTGCTACTTATGTTTGAAAGTGTATTACATGTAGAGTAAAACCTCAGGACCAATATGGTAATACTGTTAATGGCAATGTTTTTGTTCTGAAACTAAAATATTAGACTGATAAACATGGTGTAATATTTGGGAAAGGCATCTTGGTTTTATTACTTTGAAGCTAGCTCGTGATGTATGTAGTGTTTTTTAATGTGTAAATCTGGATTGAGGCTGAAGGAGGGCATAAAAAATATCACATCTATTGTCAGTCTTTTAAAAAAGTCAAGTCTTAAACCATTCAAGAAGTTACTAGGGCTTATGCAAACGTAGCATTGTGATAAACTGCAGCTTGAATACTTCAATTGCAACTTGAGTGCTTACCTGACTACCTTCCAGCCAGTACTGAAAATTGCTGGTCTGAAATACCTACCCAAAAGCCCATGATGAAGTTGGACTGTGAATTATTCTGGTTTCTCGTCCTTACTGTTTGCTTTTTTTGATGTGTTGGGGCAGAAACTGCAGATAAGTGCCTTTAACAGCAGAGAGCATATTGCTGCTGGTGAGGAGCGCCGGCGCTGTTCAACGTGCTGAGCTCTCCGTGGCACCGGCGTGTGCAGGTGAGGGCAGCACAGCTGGGTACAGCGCTGAGCAGCAGGCGCAGCAATCCACCGGGAGGCTGAACGGAGAGGGAGGTGAGGCTGGGAGATACATCTGCTCTTCGTTGTGTGACTTTCCTGGTGGGCAGTGTTGCATTGGCTTTCCTTCCAACTTGCAGAAAGGACAGAGCTGTTGAGAATCCAAGCCAAAAAGCTAAGTTATAAAAGAAAGCAAATGTTGTGCTTCAACTTCTGCTGTGTGCTGAAGCTGAGGAGCTGACATTTCAGGAGCAGAATGATGTCTTCATAAAGATGATGAGTATAGGCTGAGTCATGTAATTTTCAGCTTCAAATATTAAAATTAATCTGCTATACTTAAAGTTTTTCATTGCTGCCAGCTCACTCTGAAAACTTAGTTATGCCATATTTGCCAGTGTAATTGCAACCGTTTTGTCTGTCTTTTCTGTTTTGTTTTGTTTTTTTTTTTCAAAGAGAAATTTATGTAGGTTTTCCAGCAACTTGTCAACAGTTTGCATCTAAACAACCAGTGTCACCTTCTCTCTGCATTACTGTGGTAGACTTTCATAAACCTGAGGCTTTTCCTCGTAGCAAGTTTGACTGATTGTCAAAGTCCAAATGTAGGTTTCGTCTTTGTAGGTCAGTTACAGTCACTTGGAGATTAAACAGCCACGTGGATTTTTTCCCTTTGCTTCTGAGATTTTAACTTTTAGTATTTTATGCAAATGGGCAGTAATATGAAGCAAAGTTGTAACGTATTTGATCTTTGCCTGAAATAAGGTATACCCATGTATTTAGTGACTGGATAATCACTTTGGTAAGGGAGAAATGTGTTTCTTTGAGCTGTATTCCATGAGGTGTAATACCTGTTGATCTGCCGTTTCTGAAATGGATTATGTAGTGTCTTTGTAACAGTATCATCAGGGTCTCTTAGAGGAACAGTTAGGGCACGATGTGGAGCTGTACAGAATACCCTTGAAATCTGGCTGGTAGAGGGAAATAAGAGACGTTAATTCAGTGGTTTGAGATTCAGAATCTCCAGTGTAGGAATCTGCTTGTTGTGTTTCCATCATAGTTTTTATGAACAAAGGAAATTATGGAAAAAAAATCTGGAGGGATTTCTAGCAATAAGGATCAGTAATATGCAAGGTTGCTCTTAAATTCTTTTGGATCTGTCAGCATTTTGGTTTATTTCTTATTCCACTTATTAATTTTTTTTTTCCATCTCAAGTTATTTATATGTCTTAAATTACTGATGGTTACATGTAGTTGGTGGTACATGAATTTCTTGATACTGCCTTTGTGCCTGGATGATGATTCCAAATTCTTCCTTGTATCTATCTGCCTGCTTCTGCCTCCTGTATGGAGTTTTATTTTGCCCTGGACTCAATGAGGACTTTACTATTTAGACAAAGGTGTCTCTGTTTCCCATAGCACCTCTTCCAAAGTCCGGATTTCTTTGCAGTACTACTCTTCTTTGTCTTTTCCCTCAGGTTCTTAACCACCTCTTTCTTGAGTGACTATAGCCAAGGCTGTCATGGCCATCCCCAGCCAGGCCATCCTGGTTTGTGAAGAGCAGACCCAGCTGCGTGTCAGTCTTGATTGGCCCATGTAGTATCTGTGTCAAAAGCTTCTCTGTGTCTGCAATATTGCAATCAAGTTTGAAATAAAAACATGTCTTTCACTCTGTTAAATACTAAAATGAGTCCCAGTTGATTAAAAGAAAATGTGATACTGTATACAAAATTGACTATAAACTGGTATATTCAGTAGCCATTTGCTTTTCTGTGTAAAATAGAAATTGGGAACAGTCTTTGAATGATAGTAAAATACAATAAAGGGAATTTTTTTGCACATATCATCCATATTTTATGAGACAGAGGCAGATTATCTGCATCAATACAAGCTTTAGAATCAATAAATAATTTTCACATGTGCCACATCATCATGTGGGAGGCCTTCATTGTGAATAAGCTGGTGATATTTTTCCTCACACAAGTCTGAAAAGAAATTTCTGTGGTAACAGTGGCATTTGCCAAACTGGTCTTAGTTATTTCTTTCTCTCTGGTAAAATGTAATATGCCCTAATAAGAATTTTTGTGTACAGGTTCTTTTTGTAGAGAGATGGATGTTAATCTTGCAGACCGTTTAACTAATGGTTTTCTGATGCTCTGGTGGTTTCCTTATTTTTATCTATGTCTTTTCAGTGGAAAGTATTTCAAGAGGAAAATGATGAAATGTAAAAGCTAACCTTAAAATTTGATTATTTTACTGCTTCAGTTTACTGCCTGATTTGCACAAGAATTGTGTGTAATTTGTTCTTTACAGTTTCAGCTGCAGCTTCCTCCATGATAACTTAATGGAGGCTGAAGAGATCAGTGAAAGGTTCACTGCCATGAAACATTGGTTTCCTACTTGTGCGGTTTATTTGGTGGGTCTTGCCTAAGTGTAAATGCTGAGGCATAAACAAGTAACTCAGTAGTTTCAGTGGGATTGAAACCTTTGCATCCTTATTTGAAAATTTCACATCCATACCATGTAATGCCTTCATCTTTCAACTGAAGCACACAATGAAAGATCCTCTCTTTATAGGCATTCATGTTAAATTTTAATTATCGTGCTTCTGGTGATTTTTAAACTGTTTTCTATTTAATAAATATTTGTATTGGAGATAGTTAAAAAAATTTGGTGGCTATGAAACCAAATAAAAGGCACTAGAGAAAATGTGACTTGAAAGTGATGGATATTGTTCCTAAGTAATGATTATTAAATCAAGATGTTGGTCATTACTTCTCAAGGCTGAAGGGAAGGAACTTCTGGGCTGCAGTTCTCTTGCCTCTTAGCCACGAACCTTTCCCTTCTTATGGAGTTGCCTGTATATTCTTCAGGTGTTCTGTCTCATCTCACTTTGAGACCGCCACCTGTCATCTGTTGGTATCTTACTTGGGCAGGAAGACATGTTGTAAGGGGCCTCATCTATGATGTCTCCTTATCTTTTTAAAATGTAAGTTTTTCACGGCACTGAAAAGCAAATAGAGTTTAGGTTATTCTTATCCTCCTAGGCAGACAGAAATTTCCTTGCTATTTCTAGGGGGGAAATCTGGACCTGTTGTTCTTGATGTCTTTTCTTAATCTAACCCATTTGACCAGGTAAGACAGTAATAATTTCATATGGTGGCTGCTTTCTTTTGAGAGCAACTATAATTAATGTAAAGTGTTTCTTCTGTGTGACACTAGTGTCTTGAAGATTTGAAGGATGGAATTAATTTGGCTTGCTTCCATAAAACAAGGTCAGGGTTGTCTTTGAGGCTTTTTTTTTTTGTACATAGTGTCTTATCACATGGAGCCCTTTTTTTTTCCTTCTGTGTTTGAAAAAAAGATTAAATTTTTCCCACTACAAATTTAGATTATTTTCTTAGTATTTAACAAAAGGCAAAACTTAATCTGTATAATTTTTTTGTGGAGTCAGACATTTTCTTACAGAACTAAATAAGTATGTGGTTTTAAAAAAATGCTTTCTTTTTTATATTGGCTGCTTTTGTAGTCTGATAGTTCCTGTATTTTAAAACAGATAAGAGCCATTCTTTTGGAAGACTGATGTGGTCTTTGTTATTTGCATCCTACATACAAGCTATTGATTGATGGTTTTGACAACTATATTATATATCATATTCAGAAAAATTTTAAAAGGTATTTTCTGCTCTTTTCCCCATCCTTCCATGCCATTGTGACTTGATAAGTCTTGGTCTGCTTCCTAAAGATTCACATGCTAGGGAAAATGTCACTAATTGCTGGTACAGCTTGGGGGATGGTGGTTGTGTTTTGCTTTGTCATCTTAGGTTTCTTGGCAACTTCAGCTTTTAGCAGCTGCTGTACACAAATTGAGGTTGGTACTGATTATTCCCCACTGCATAAGTATGAACGTTATTACTGTGTGCTAAGATGCAAGCTGCAGAAAATAATAAAATGAACAAAAAGTAATATTGCATCCTGCCATTTTAGCCAGGCACCCAAATCTCCAGATGCAGGATGAAATCCTTTGAAGTCTGGACAGCAGCTCACCGCAAGGTTGTTGAATATTGCCTTCTGTCAAATAGCGGCTATCTCGGCCCTCGCTGTAGATGCTAATCTCTTTTATTTTTAGCAAATCATTAGTCTCTCACTGGGGAGTGTGGGAGTAATTGTCAAAGCTGCTGAAGGACTGCTATTAAACCGAATTGCTGTAGCAGGTGTTGGGTGGGATCTCCTCCATTCTTACCAATTAGCAGCTACTGGCTTCACGTTTAAAGACATGTGAAAAGCATCCCTGTCATGTGAAGATTTCCTGGCATACCTTGTGCACTGTTAGATTGGGTCTTTTGACAAGTACTCCTTTTGAAGTTTCTGTTCTTTGTCAACATACAAGAATTTTCACTATGTAAATCCTTTCCCTAGTCTGTTGGTTTATTTTTCAAGGGGATCTCTTGTAGGGGTACTGCATTTAATCTGTTTGCTAAGGAAGTGAGGCTTTTGTGATTAGATTTGCCTACCCATCAATCCCTTTTTTTTAACTCCTTCTCCTTCTCTCCAAAAGGGGAAAAAAACCCAAACATCCGTCAACATTGTGGATATTAACTGGTTGCGGATTTCCATTGATGAGAAGTATAAAGTTCTTGGTATGGAGTAAATTGTAAAATTGGTGCTTTAGTGAGGACTAGTCTAGACATTCACTGAGAAAGAGCTGGATTAAATCTAGACCTTAGCAATCTTGGGTGGCTGCACGTGCTGCTGCCGCTTGCTTTGCCGGGCAGTGAGCATCTGCAGGCTTGGTTCCAGCTCTGGTCTTTCATGTACAGGGAGGATATGCAGGTTCATCTGCTGGGGAGAGCAGAGCGACAGGACTGCACTAATGAATGGGGCCTGTTGGTCTCAGCAGCCATTGGTAATGTGAGTCAGGGCTGCAGGGTGGGAGGTGATCGTTTAGTTTCTTTCCATCCTTTTTTCTCTTCTTACCAATGTTTGTTTTGTCCGTCTTTTTTTAGCCCAGTTTGTTCCACTGGGGCCAGTGGGGTTTCAGGAGGTTATTCTTTCAGTTACCTTGAGAGCTGGAGCCTACAGCTTTGTTTCGTAGAAACTCCTCAGTTACCTTTGATTTATCTGTGTTGGAGTGCAATTTAAAAAAAAAAACACCCAAAATGTAAAACTCACTGAATTTAAGAAAGACAGGAAAAGAGTGTACAAAGCAGAACACGGGCTTCTTACGTGGCTTGTTCCTAATCCTGCAGTTTACCCAAACTGTTCCTCCTTTTGTACTATGATCAGGACAAATTATTTGACAGGAGACTTCTATAATTTTATTGATTCCTTTTTTTCCAGGCTCCTCTGAGAAGTGTATTACACAGATGTGGATATTCAGGAAGCTCATGGCAGTGCAAGACAAGAACTCAAAATAATTCCCAATAGGGATCTCCAAAGCTTAAGTTAAGAAATTAAGTTGAGAAGTCTTCAACAGAGTGATGATCCAGCCCTTTTTGGTGATGGGATCGAAGCTAATTAGAATTAATGCTGTCCTCCAGTTCATAAGTGCCTTAACTTCTGTAAATGAAACATAGTTGTTAAAGCACATCAGCATTGGTTAAATAATTGATCTGAGGAGCCAGCTCCAGGACCGTGCAAATTATGAAACTCTGTAACTTCTCAGTTTGTAAGGAATCACAGAAACATCATTTTGCTTGGAAAAATTTGGGAGTATAGGTCATGTTAGTGACCCTTACTATGCCAGGCCAAAGAATAACCTTTTGGTAAAGGCAGAGAAAAGTTTGTTTCATGCTGTTTTCCAGTTTCAGTGGGGTTTTTCCTTCTTGCTGCAAGTTCTTCATTGACAGAGCCATAACTAGTTGAAATACCACTGTCTTCTGATGGCTCTCTTATCTCCTGCCACTGACATAGTAGGTAGAGCTAGTGATGGAAATGTAGTACAGGAATACTAGAAATTCAACCTAAAAATGAAGGTGGCGTGATGTGTAGGATGATTAATGTCCCAATTCTCACGCATTCTAGCGCCTTACATAGTAGAATAAAAAAATTCATCTCATCATTTGGAAGTAGTAGAGGAGGAGGCTACATTTGCAGCTCATTACTCCATCTTTTAAATACTTGGTTTTCATGTTTTTATTTACAGTTTTTACTTGGTAAGTGAATCAGTCATTTTTTTTGTCTGTTGTGAAAAATCTTTGTACATTCCTTCATGCATCCTTAGGGAGGAGCAGGGAAGAGAAACCCAGTTGCTGTGCAGGTTAATAGAGCCAGGTTAATAGGTTAAAGTTTTCTCTACTTCACAGGAAACCCCCTAGTGTTCTTGATTTATTAATGTATGCATATTTGTGTACATCAAGGATATAAAAATCAACTTGGGCCTTTGATTTTAGAGAAAAAAGGAAATAACACTGAGATTTTGAGTTAATAGGAAGACAGTTGGAAATAAATACATGTAATTACACTGGATATACCTGCACGTTTTCTTCTTGAATAGAAGATGAACCTTAGGGATTGTTTCACAGTAGATTTTTGTCAGTCTTTCATTACTGACTTACAGTGCCTTACTTTCTTCCTATATATTTAAAGATCCAGAAGGTTCCCCTATCTTGAAGAGAGATCCATACTGCTAACATGTCTATTTTTATTCTGGCTAGTGACTTCATCAGAGAAGCAGTGCATACCACACTGCATACCACAGCAAAGTGTTCTCTGGCCAAAACTGTACCTTGTTGATAATGGGAGCTTCTTAGTGATGACCTTTTTTTCAATTTGCTTAAAGAATTTAATGCCTTGCTGTTGCCCATCTTTTGTGGGACAGCCTGGTGTACTACTTGGTTTGGTTGTGTACAAAGTGGTTCTTTCAAGTAATTATTTGGCTTAAAAGTCATCTTTGTTACATTAGCCAAAAAATCCTACTTAAAATCTGATCTTCATCCTATCCCTGCATTTATTTTATAAGTTTAACAAGAGGATTAATTATATTAATTTGTTCTTCTGATAAGGGTTTTTTCATGCAGTAGTATAAAATAGTAGAGTGAGTACTGGTTGAAAACAAGTAATTTTTTTTTAATCCAGGTGCTTATAAGCCTGAAATTTGATTTGTAATTCTTAACCTCTTAGTCCTTAGATACTTCACATGATGATCTGCTCTCAAAAGAAGACATTGAGTTGTTGGCAGTGTGTGAAAAACGAGTTTGATTAAAAGGATCACTAAGTCATAATTAATGTTTGAGTATGCCTAGAAGGAACAAGGAGAATCTTTGTGTTTTCCTTTTCCTACCCAAATCGAGGCTTTTAAAGCCACTTGTAGGTACTCTGCATTCTTGTTGAGTCCCTCAGCTTGGCATTTATAAACCTTTCACCTGACAGCATGGAACTATTTGAAGAAGACTTAAAAGATTTCTCAAAACATCTAAGAATGCAGAAGAGAAATTTTTAAGTATTCACTGTATGTGAAATGACTTTTAACTGCAAAATACAGCAGTGCAGTACTATCTACTTATTTAAGTTCTGCTTTGAATAGTGATTTGGATAATAAATTACTTACATTGCCAGTTCATGTATAAAAGTGCTGTTTCTTAGTAAAGGGTTGTCTTCCCATTACCAACGTGTTTAATTTTGTGCAAGTGTTTCAAGGTATCTGGTAATCCTCTACATGCACCAATGGCTTCTCTCTGCTCATTTTCTCCTCTGCTGATTAACTATTGATCATTAGCCACAGGAATTACGTGCTAATACAGCCTCTCTACTGGCAGTTAGTTTGGTGATTTAAAGTCATATTTGCAAGGATCAATACCCTAGAAACACAGCACTTTTCTGCTGGCTTTTCTGCTGCCACTTCTCATTATCAGTCAGCATCTGTTCACACTGCTCACCAGATTGTTACAGCACTACATATTACCAGCAAGTCGAAAACAGTACAGTAATTTGTTACCTGCTGAGTCATTTCCCAGAAATGCAGGTCTAATTTTTTTGACCTATCTCTATAGAAATTCCTGTATTATCAGTGATGATAAAGGTGTGTTATTACAGTATTTTAAGTACATATAGTAGCTGCTGTGCTGATACATAACTCAGTTGAGAAATAATTTTCTTAGTAGTATTTTAAATAGTTTTCTATTTATGAACTTTTCATTGTAGTTCTTAAATTTGTTAGCCAATCTTTCTGGATGTGCTTGCACTACCTTCACCAGTAGTTTTCATCATTATTTCTGTTTCTCTAACTTTAACTTAATCTCTGCAATGAGCATTGCCTTCTGTCTTTATGAAGTTCAATTTTAGGTCTGTGTTCTCTATGCTTTTGTTTTCTTCTGTGGACATACCTAAAGGGAACTCTGACCTCTTGTTTGAGGAGATGTGAGGTAGGGAGGAAATGTGTTACTCTGAATGTGAATTGGGTTCTGCTGGTATATCACTAGGGCTGTGATTTAATGTACTGCAGCAGAAAGTGTATCAAAATAAAAATAGTGTTCATACAATGGAAATAAATGAAACATTTGAATTACTGTTGTGGTTTAATTTAACCCCAGCCAGCAGCCAAGCCCCATGCAGCTGCTCACTCACTCTCCTACCACTGGATCAGGGAGAGAATTGGAAGGGTTAAAGGTAGAAAACTCTTGAGCTGACATGAAGACAGTTTTATAGGGAAAGCAGAAACTCTTCAAACAAACAGAGCAAAACAGGGAATTAACTCAGCACTTGCCATGGTCAGGCAGGTGTTCAGCCATCTCCAGGAAAGCAAGGCCCCATCACACACAATGGTGACTTGGGAAGACAAACACCATCACTTCAAATGTCCCCCTCTTCCTCCTTCTTCCCCCAACTTTATATACTGAGCATGATGTCATATGGTTTGGAATAACCCTTTGGTCAGCTGGGGTCACCTGCCTTGGCTGTGTCACCTCCCAGCCTCCCATGCACCCCCAATGTCCTCACCAGCGTGGCTGTACCAAAAACAGAAAAGGTCTTGGCTCTGTGTAAGCCCTGCTCAGCAATAACAAAAACATGTCTATATCATCAACCCTGTGTTCAGCACAAATCCAAAACACATCCCCATACCAGCCACTATGAAGAAAATTAACCCAGCCTAAACCAGGACACTGTACTTTAAAATAAACATTCTTTTTATAATTTATTCCTTTTTTCAAATGTAATCATCATATTCAGTCCATAAAGTGTACTGAACTCGAGAATTTTCACATCATGTAACTTGAGATTATTGCATGTATTCAAAGAGATATTATTCCATGATTCCCAGCTGCTTTAATCTCTTAAAATTTTGGTGTGCAGGACCAGTGGAAGGAGATCCATTTAATTTTCATACGTATTAGCACTAATGCAGCATCATCCCAGTTTCTTTGCATGTGACTTTCATGCAGCCTTACATTCTGCTTTTTTTCTCTCTGCACTTTCCTATTTTGCTCTCATTCCACATATACTCACAACTAAAATATTTTCTCTTGGCATACTTTGAACTGATGACTTTTCTTCTTGAAGTTAAGTAAGATAGAGTTAGTGGGAGTTGATGCAGTGACTTGGTCTGAGTGGGAAGTTATGATACTGATTCTCAAACAACGTGGTTTGAAAAATGGCAATACCGGTCTGTTCTGGGTGCCCTCTTTTTGCAGTTAGTTTAGAGTATGTCAGAATCACAAGTTGTTGGGTTTTTTTTGTTTTGTTTTGTTTTGTTTGTTTGTTTGTTTTGTTTTGTTTTTTTGGTTTTTTTGTTTTTTTCTTATCAGTTATACAGTGCTGTTGCATAGTAGCAGTGCACAGCTCTATAACATCTCCCAGTGTATGCAGATTTTTCAGTTTAAGGTAGGTACTGTTGATGGTATATAATGTACTTTTCACCTTGAAATCAATGCTTTCTCTTCTGTTTTAGAAAGAAGGCTTTGTAGTAGTTTCATTATTGGCTGTGATAAATGAATGGATAAATAACATTAAGGAAAAGAAGGTATTAGGTTTCTTGGCTTTTCAGGCACGTCCTTTTCCTTCACTGTTTATTTTCTTATTATTCAGATCCTCTAACTGCTAAAATATTCTTGTCCCTTTCCACTCTTCTGTTTTTGATTTACATCATGCTATTATCTCCCATGGCTTTGTCAGAAGGTTTTCTGTCTGTGAGCTGTGGGTGGAGAGTGCCACTCTAGCTAATTAGTAGTAGTTTAGAGTGTGGTTTTGTAGACTTGATCTATAATCAGTAAGGGCAGACCCAAAGTCTCTTTTAGGGGGCAGTTCAGAGAAGACTTGACTTAAGTGCTAGTGTTTCAGGTTCAAGAGAGTAAAGACAGGGCTTTCAAGGAAAGGTTTTTTATGTTAGAGCAGTTGCTGTGATAGGAGAAGTGCTGGAGCTAGCTTTTAAAATAACCTGTTAGGTGGTAGTCCTCATGCTCTGATTGCATATACTTGCAATTTGCAAAACATGAAAATGCTTATTTTTTTTTGTAATTTGACAGCCTGTGGATAGCTGATGTCTGAGCCATAGGTCTTAAATGAGTATTTTGAAGTCAATCTACTTTTGAAAGTAATTTAGTTTCCAGAAGCTACATTAGGCTGTACTAACACTCCCTAAACATTTTCTGTTATGTTCCTTGCCTGTTTCTTTGTTTGTTTCAGTTTATGGGCTGTTCTGACCTAATGATCCTTTTTAAAAGCCATTACAGCAGAGTAGCATGTGGGTTTTGGGAGACAGATTTGCAATGCAGAAGAAATAGCCAAGTTTTTAACTGAAACTTTGGACCATTGCAAGTTTCAAGTCTTCGAGGGCTTTGCTCCTGCTTTTCATTTGAGATGGCTATACAAAAATGTCTGTTCCCTTAAGCTGATTTCTCTTACTAATAAAGCTTGGTGATTTTATCTTATGTAAGAACACAGCCAAGAGTGGTTTTGAATCATGCAAGTGCTATATCTGTTTGTATGGAAGGGAAAGGTAGGAGCAAACAAGTAGTTGGATATCTATGTTTTCCTAGTTTCCAGAAGTCTGACTGAGGAACTCCCAATTTCATGTTGAACTATTTGCACTTGAAAGCTCTCATGACATTTTTTTGTATATGAACTTACCTGACCACTTTTTTAGTGAAGTTTTGGCATCCATAACCATCATAAGTCATGGTTATGATTTATAACTAATTATGCACTTTTGTTGGTTACTTTATAGAAATTTTCTGTTTCTATGGTAAGAGAACTGTTTGTAGTATTTCAGTGGACATGCCATGACTTCGTAGCACACAAGTTCCCTCCCCACCCCTTTCAGAACTTCAAAAACAGACTAAAGCTTTTAGAATCTGTTTTGTTTTGCTGTAGAATTTCTTCTAGTACTTGTATTTTTTTTTTCCTAATAAGAAAGAAAAGATTCCAAAAATTTACTCCGTCTTCTGAAGTGAACCACTCAAGACTATCAGAAATTTTTTGTTTCGTTCCAGAGAGGTTTTTGACTAGAATAACTGCTCATCCTCAGTGGAAATTCTGGCAAGTCTGTATTAATGTACAGGGGAGCAGAAACCAATCTAAGTACTTTACTTGGAAGGAAACCAAATATTTTCATTACAAAAGTTAGTATTTTGAAGCACTTCTGTGATCTTCAGAATCCATGCTTATTAAGCAGTTTTAAAACTGTGATCTAATTTTGAGCCATGTCTCACTACTTCAAAAACTGACTCGCTGAATTTGGTAAGTGATAACTGTATGGTTGGCATGAAGTACCAAGTAGTGGAAAAAAAAGGAGTATCTGTAGTTTTAACCATACAGTGTTTTTAGGTGTAGCATCTTTTTTTGTGTGTGCAACCAGCTTCAAATAGATTGCTCTGCTCTAATCTCATTGCTGTGCTCATGGTAGGCTTGAGGAATGGAGTTGATTTCCTGAAGGTTACAATGAAAATTGAGCTGATGGGGTCATTCTTTAATTTTTTTTTTTTTTCCTTTCCCCACAACCCTCCTCCAAACACATATGTGCGCATAAAACAGCTGACTTATATTGGCATCTTCCTGTAAAATCATAGAGACTTAAACTCGTGTAATTACTGAAGAGGATATCTTTAGTGGGAGGATAAAGTTTTGCATTATGATGAAAATTGAGTAGTGCTAGCATCAGGCTGTTCACTGAATCAGCTACTGAAATTGTCATAAAATCAACCATTTTTCTGAAAGCTTTTCTCTAGAAAAATCTCCATGTTGCAGTATAAAAAGATGAGTTGCTTTTAACAGTGATAGCATCGCTAAGCAAAGTTTCTCAGTGGAAGGAGGTACAAAATCATCTAGTCTTTACAGGGTGAAATCAAGACCAAATTTATCTTGGAATTTAACAAGCAGATTGTGGAGCACAAGTATGATCCCTTTCTGGTCAGAAATCCTTCCAAGAAATTATAAGCTATGTTTCACAATTGCTGATATTTTCAAGTAGTGTTCAGATATCGATCTGGCTAACAGAAAATATATTGATAAAATCCCCATTTCGGAGCAGTGTAAGAGTAGACACCACACCAAAGAAGAGACTGCGCATGCTTGAGCAAATGCAGCCCTGTGAATCAAAAAAGGCACATTTGGCTTCAAAGCAGTGTTTGCATTCCTGACTGCTCCTCAGAACTCCGAGCAGGGCCTTCAGCTTGTGAGCGGGAGCTATGTGGCTCCAGCTGATGCAATTGGAATAATTTTGACTTCACGTGAGCAGGGAGGTGCATTAGCCTTCAAAGTCTACTTTTTGGGGAGGATCTGCTAGGACCTGGGAGCTGCAGGGGCAAGTGGAGCTGAGGAGTCATGTGCAGGAATCGCCGCACTCAGCACAGGGAGGAGCCACAGCCTTTTTACTGATGGAGAGTTCAAGGAGATTCTTGTGGTTGACAGCTGGCTCTCATGGCTCCCACCAAGTCAAGGATGGCCAGAGAAAGTCACCCCTGACACACAGACAGCAAGGGTGAAAACTGGTGCAAGAATGATATTTCCTTTTTTCAGAAAGGGTTAAGGAACGTTCTTGCTGAACTGTTATCAATGTGATTTTATATAATGAACCGTAATCAGAAATAGTATGCAAGCCTGATTAAGGCTGTTGATGCAGTGAAACAGGAATACACCCACACATGTACTTTCTGTAGGTAATTTACTTTTGAAGGTTTGGTAATGGAATTTAAATGATTTCAAATCTGTTTTCATTTTATAAAATGTTTTTCATGCATGTGAACCAGGAACAGATGTAGATATTTCCTTTTACTGACCGTGACTGGGGGAAAAAAAATCACATAAGGCAAAAAGATTTTTCCAACATAGTTCCTTAGATTATAATGAAAAAACCTCAAATGGACATGCTGGACTATGTTTGGCTGGAGGCTTATTTTTGTGGTATCTGTGAGTTGTTGTAGCCCAACTTACAGAAAAGTGAATAAATCTTGTAAGGAGCAATTTGGGTCTTGGGTTAGAAAGGCAGTTGATAGAAGACCTGTGTGGACAGGTGGGCAGGTCAAACACACACAAGTCTACTTATACTTTGAGACAATTGGTAGTATCCAACCATCCACCTAAACTTTCTTCTTGGATGAAGTGCCAGTACTGCTGGCATATGTATGCTTGTAATAGACTGCTTCTTATATAAATTACAAAGTGTGTATTTAGATGTCACTGCCACCTTGCTTGCTCTTTTCCATTTGTATCCTGATTTGCCAGCTTGACTGCCTGGATTCGTGACTTGAATTGCTTATTTGCTTCTCCCTGGTCTTGCAGTTTGGTATAGGTTGCTTCACACAATGAGTTGTGCAGAAACTTCTGCAGTCACTCCTGAAGAGTTGATGTAGGTGGCCAGGTAGGTATTATTTTCCTGTTGTAGTTGCTGGAGATAACTCTCTGCCCTCAGTGAGTGACTGGTATGGCTATCTTTAAAATACAAGTGCTGACTGCTTGGATGCTCTCAGTTGCTTTGTCCATACAGCCTATGGTAGGACTGTAGAACATAATGTACCTACATCATCAAAAGTGAGGGTCTTATTTACCTGTTGGTCATTGCTGAGAGAATTTCTAAGCAACCTTCCTTGGTTTTCTGCATGTGAAGAGTTCTTCTTCTGTTTAAGTCCTGTGAAATCCAGCCTGAACACCCACTCGTAGCACAGCGCTGGCAAGAAATGAATCAACTGAAATATTTTTATCTACCTTTATTACTTTCTAAACCATAAATGTTGCAATCATGCAGGATGCAGATTTCTGCTGAGTAATTGCATGTTTTCACAAGTAGATTTTTGTCCCTTTCAGCACTGTTTTATTCATCATTATTAGTACTTGAAGTATTTTAGATGTAGAATATTAGTTTATGTGCTGCCAGTCTGGGTTTTGCCTCATGTTTTTGTGCACATCCCCAAATGGAAAAGAATGCCTCTGTAATATTTGTTCATTTACCAGAGTACAAGTTTTCTGTAGTTGTACTCTGTTCCCTGCTAAGTTTTTGGAGCTATTTGCAGGTTTATATGTTGTTCTTTTGCATTTTACATTGAAAGCTTCAGACATCCTTTACAGTTTTTGAGGTGATATCAGTAATGGATGTAACACGCTCATATTTATTGCCTGGTGATAGAACACCTAGTGCTCTTAAATTTCTGTCAGTTTTATGGTCCCATCCATGTTTTTCTGATGTATTTTCATACCCCCAAAACTGGTCAAGTCTTAAAACCGTGTTTCTTTTAGTCTTAATTTTAAATGACATTTTAAAGGAAAATTAACAAAAAAAGCTATACGATTCTGTGTGGAGGTTCAGCTCTTTATTCCTTTATATTCATAAATATGGTATTTTGGAATATACATGTTTAATGCATATATTTGGAAAATAAATATGATTGTTAAGGACAAAAAGCTTTTTATATATGTTTTGTCAAAACCAGGGAAGTTGATTATCCCCAGGGATCTCTGATGTCATGCCTGCTTATGTTATATAAGAGTCAGAGGAGTCTGAAAGCTTTTTTTTTTTATTCTGGTGGATTTATGATTCCTCATAAGGTTAGATTTATACAGCATGTGTGTCAAATGGTAATTTAAGATGGTTTTCTTTTTTGGTCTGTGGGATGACCCCGTCTTTAACTCTGAATGAAACCAAACTAGTAAATAAATGTCTTCCTTGGACGAAGACCACAGCCTTTTTAGTTTAGGAGGATTTGTTACGTTGGAGCACTGGGAGGGGTTGCCATAAGCACTGCTCTAAAAATATGTGACTTGCTGAATCTGTTGCCATGCCTTCTTTGTGAACACTAATTGTCTGAAGAAAAATGTTATTTCATCTGGTTGTCATTTTTGTTTGCTTGTATGGATAAAGTGGGCTTCAGAAAACACAAAATGTTGTTCCAAAATGAAGATTGCACCCAGTATTCAGTTCCCCACTTTGGGGTGGAGTATGTGGGAGAAATGCAGCATGCAGTAATTCATTAATGTCACTCTAACGGTGGTCTAGATGGTTGCTAGTGGCAGCCATTTTAAAGTCCTTTGCAAATTGATACATAACTGATTTTGAAGCCTGTTTCAGTGTTCCACAGAAAGGATGCCAGAGTTTGGCTTGTAAATGGGATTGCATGTTTGCGAGTTAAATGCAGGTGAAGGAGGAAGCTGATGGTCTAAGAGAAAAATGAGAAGAATGGAAAGCATGCAGAAGTGATGAGCTGAAAATTATTCTTGCTTTCTTATAAAATCTGTTGCTTACTATTTTTTTGGTTTGTCTTCTATCAAAAGAATAGTCTTTAGAAGTATCTCAACAGTTAACTTTTTTCTTTAAACCCTTTGTTTTAACCTACTTTTATTAGGGGAAGTTTATTTATTTTTACTTTTTATCTGCACTTTTAGATCAAGTTCTTTACACTGATACACCAGTATGTTTTCAAGAGCTTAGCAGAATAGTAATACAAAACTTGCAATTAAAAAAAGATAAATTGGCATATTGATGAAAAGAATATTACTGAGTTTTTAGGGTTTTTTCCCAAAAGGACTTTTAGTGGAAGGCTGTGGAGGGTTCAACCGAGTGCATTTCAGTTTGAATGTTGCACTTGTTCACAGTCATAGGATTAAAAAAAAAAATTGTTCAAGTTTTTGCTACAAATGATTGTCTTCCTCTAAGGTTTTTAATTGACTTCCTGTCGTGGTGTTGCACACTTGACTGCATGTGGCAGTCACTTGAAATGGAAACTGCTGTACTACTTGCAAGGAGTGTTTGAGAATTACATGCTTTCTTATCTGTTCAAACATGTGAGCAAAGAATGTCTTTGTTGCTCTCTGTAGCCCTTGTATGACTTTATAGTCTGGACTGTAATGTTCAATATAATTATTTTGTGCCATCTTTTCTTGGCTAAAGTTTGAATAATCTGAATACCTAAAAGATTCATGCTGCAGGGCATATTCCATGTTATTAGAGTCAAAATTTCCTGTAGAAATATACAATGAACATTTGATAGGTTTAGCTTTAATTTTGTTTTTTCATACAGTAATAGTGAATGCAGTTCATTAAGCACATTTACTAGTATAAAACACTAGTAATTGTGGGAAGTCTTTAAATGGCATGAGGGTTAATTACTGTGTTTATGTTATATTAAAGTAGTTCTGTCTAGAAAAGCTTTGGAAAGATAACATTAACATCTTGTTTGTAAATATATGTAAATGTATGTATACAAGAATATACATGCTATATACACACAAAAGCAAAACGTATATTTTAGGGGGAAATATTTTAACTTTGTGTTAAAGTCTTTGTCATAAAAGAACACCATTTAGGTAGTTGAATTGACATTTTTAGTAGGTTATTTAGGGGGAGGAAAGCCCTTTCTTGAGTGTGTACTTTTAAATGTTACATTCAGTAGTAGCTTAAACTTGTTTTTCACTTTGCAAACATAGTGTTTAATTTTATCTGTGGAACTTCCAGTTGCCTTTTCTATTTTTATTTTTTTTTAATATAAAGGAAATGTAATAGATTCAGGTAATGATCTACTTGGTATTTTCACATTAGCTGATAAGGAAGCAAATTCATTGAACACCTAGTTCAGTGAGGAAGCTTGAAGAAATTATATTTTGTTTGATGAAATGCTCAGCTGTCTTTCAAATGGCTTTTATTGAGGGAGCACGTTGAGGACTGAAATTCTAAACTGATGGAGTTCATTCTATCCCATTGGGGGCCAGAGCCAGAAAAGCTGCATGGCAGAAGGTTCCAGGGTTGAGAAGGAAGGGTTGTGCAGGGTGATTGCCAACAGTGCCAACAGCTGGGCTTAGGGTGACAGGAGACTGTGTGTGACTGGCTGTGACCTGGGACGTCAGCAGAGGAGGGGTGGTGAGGCAGGAATTGATGAACACCTCTGGTGTGGATGTCTGGTAATACTCCCTCTGCTCGTGATTGTGTCCAGCAGTGCAGCAGTACCTTTAAAACAGGAGAAATAGTTGCAAGAGCATCTTCAGGAATACGGGTGAATGTGAAAGGCTCTCTAGATGATTAATGTCAGGGTTGTGGAAACAAAGCCTGTTCATTTTAGATATCTCTTAACTTTTGCTCCTGAAAAGCTGCTTTTGTTTCTTGCTTAAACACGACTTAATGATCAGCCAACCCATGGAGAAATAGTGCTCTGTGGAGGTTTGAGAGCTGGATGACTTTGATGAAGGCACCAGAACAGCTCCTTGCAATTCTTTTACCAAATCATTAATTTAGGGAGAAGCAACTGCAGTGATAAAGGAATATTAATGGTGTTGAGAAAAAGGTCTCAAATGCTAGCAGAATTACAGGCTTATATTTTTTTAATAATCCTATTATCAAATTAGTGATGCAGTCCAACACCTGTTACGTGAAAAATTAAAATTAGTTTTGGGTTGCAGTCCAGACTACTTAGAAGCAACTGGAAGTTTAGAGATAGTAGGTTAAATACCCTCTTTTCCCTTCTTCTGAACTGAGGTCTCACTCAACTGTGATGTTTGTGGCATGTCATGAGGTGTGGTGATGACTATGTACTAGTTAGCCAAGTATGGCCAGCAGGAACGGAGCCAGTGGAAGCAGCTCAGAGACCACAGGCTAAGTTCTATCTCTGTATTGGTACCTAAGATGTGCTGGAAACAAATCGCCACTGTGCTGAAGGAGAAAGGACTTGTATGAACCTTTGTGCTATGTAAATATGAGCAAGGATGCGAATCTCAGGAAAGGGCATCCTTGGTACTTACTGGGATTTGTAGCTCTTACACTGACCTGTACGTAGGCCAGGAGGTATCAGCCTGTTTAGGAGGAGGTTGTTTCTTGGTTTGTTTTTTGTTTTGGTTTGTGACTCTTCATAGGTCAGACTGTCACAGTATCAGATATAAGTCATTGATTAACTTGCACACTTGTCAGTAAAGCAATTTTTTATAAGAGTACACACACCAGGAAGAGCAGTCTGTTTCTGGAACAGGAATGCAGTATAGCAACAGCTACAAACTGAAAAATAAACAGAGAAGAAATATCTCTTTAAAACAGGAAAAGGAAGGAGTATAAATCAAATTGTTTTGTGGTTGGTAAAAATCTGCTATCTTGAGAGATGATATCTGACAGTGGGAATAATTTGCTCTCGTGTTGCCACTGATGTAGACTCCTTTCCTTGAGAGCAAACACTCCTTTCAAAAGTAAATTGTTATTAATAATTTTATTCCAGGAATAGAATGCAGTATAGTATACAGTAAGGCTTGTCATCATCTCTCTTTTAGATCCTGTAAATTAGCTTCCAGGAAAGGGATTTTACACTTAATTATTAACTAGATGAGTGACACTGGTACCAAAATGGAACATGAGTGTGGAAGTAAGAATGACCACGTGCAGTCCTTTTCTCATCCTTCCTTTCTGTCTCAGTTTAAAGGAGTTTTAAAGTATTTGTTTCAGCAACAGTTACTTGTGCGCTTGTGAATTGTGATATCCGTGTCTTGATTAATGTGTATGAAATGGATGTGGAAACAGAGGATGCAGTTCTGTCTTTGAGATGTTGTTTGCTTGGTGAATAATGAGTAGGAAATCATAATGGAGCAAAATGTGCTGAAGTGCCCAGGTGGGAGATTACTGTCCCCTGTGTTGCTATATCTGTCCCAGTTTGATAGCTTTTATTATGCTTCATTTACCATCCTGTTATGTCACGAACATTTACCGCTGACTGCAGGAGATTATGATTATTGAGTGTGACTTCATGGTCTTCTGCACAGGGAGGCCAGCTGGTTCACTGTGCTCTGAGCCAGCTGATGGTTTACAGCCATGGTTACCAGGGCTCAAAACCTGAGGGAGCAAATCCTGCTGAGTGCCACAGTGGATGTGCTCGGCTCAGCACCCTTTTCTAGTGACTGCGCATCCTCCGGATGTTCCACCGTGAAAGCAGAGCGAGGCTGGCTTTGTCTGTAGAGAGGCATACTGCAAGAGTGCAGAAGCTGGTGGTAGTGACTCACTGTAATTACTGTTACACCCTAAAATCAATTTAACCTTGCCAAGGTTCATGTGTATTTGCATCAGCTACTTCAGCAGAGAATGAAGCCAAGAATAAAGCAGTGCTAAATCCTGGCAGATCAGTGCAGGTGATCATTGTGTGCATGGCAACAGATGGCACTCCTTCTCCTCAGAGCAAAGGTTTTCGTCTGATGGTTAGGGTGCAAGGAGACATTCTGAGAAAAAGGCAGAAACATAGACTTGCTGACATGTGAGTCAGTGACAAATTTTGTAGACACATAAATTGGTAAAGTGGGGGGAAAAGAAAGCGAGGTTGAGGGCATCTGTCTGTGCATAGCTGACAGTTACCACAAACTCAGGTAACACAAAGCCAGCAATTCTGCTAAAGATATTTTTCTGAAAAAAAGTAAAACCAGTAAGTTAGTAAAATACCAAACACAATTCTTCAAATAGATTTTCAGTTGGTAAAAACTTCCTCAGAAAGATGAACATTTTAGCTTTCCTGCAATTACAGTGATGAAAGTAATCCTGAGAAGAAAGGGATAAAGTTAATAATAGGTAACCAGATAAAGTATTTCAAAAGGCTAAATTGAATTTTTCCTCCTCTGAGGAATTAATTTTATGCAATTAGACATTATTTTGTACATATAATAACTTAATTGGTTGATAAATTAATATTCCCTTCTGGGGTTTGATCTGTTATAATTCAGGTAAGAATTTGTGAGACAAATAGATAAGCTTTCATCTATATAATATTTTTCCTTGTTCTCATTTATTTTTCTAGTTTTAGAGGAACTTCTAGTTTCCGTGGGCTTATGCTGATGCCATTTCTTTTCCCAGTAAAAGTTAACAAGGATTGCTGCCAGTCACGTGTGTGTTGTTACACTGCATTTCCTAAATTGACTGTATTTTAGTGAAACCTGTGGAACAGAGAAGATCTTAGTTAAGTTTTTAAAAACTGCTTGCTATAAAATATATTCTTATCTCCTTATCCTACAGTTTTGGTGATTTTAAAGTATCCCTGGCAGTACGTTGCATTTACCACCCTCTGTTTTGTTTTACTGTTCGGAGTGGAGCAGGTGTGTGGTATGGAGGCTTGACAAAAGAGATACTTTCCTATAAGTTAAAACTGATTCACTCATTTCCAAACTTTTAATTTTAAAATGCCACATTTTAATGAGGGATGATGGTGAAGTAGGAGGTCTTTCCTTTGGAACGTTATGAATCATGAATAATTTGGTGCCCCAAAATCTATCTCTGTCTTCATGAAACTATTAGGATCATTAACACTCATGATTCCAGAATCTGGAGTCTCATCATGTTCTCAGCAGATAAGAGTAATTGCTGAATGTTGTCAAGTAAGACTCAGTTGTGGGTAAAGTCACTACTTTGCAAGGAAAAAGAGCACGATTCCACATAAACTGAAGCTAGGAAAAACTATCATAGAAGGTCTATGAATTGATGTGTCAGGCATGAGCTCCTTTTCTCCATTCACCTTAACAAGTCGTCGTTAAATTATCTTCTTTGTCTAACTGGTCTGACATAGAAACTGATTACTGTGCAGTAGTTGAGGTTTTTTGCTATCCTGAACTGATTTAAGCGAGATATTTCATGTTGATCAACTACTTGTGTTTGTTGCTTTGTATCCCAAAGGTCTCTAGATGAAATCTTGACTAGTAGGTCTTCATTTTTCTGTGTGTCTGACTTCAGGCATGACAAATAAGAAATCAAGATCCTTGACTTCCCTGCCTTTTAAGAATGATGGAGTCTGCAAAACCATCTTGTGGTTCATCTACGGGGTCCTTTTAAGTTTTATTATAAGAGTGATTCTTTGTCCTACACCTAAAACTTTGGCTTTGGAGGAGACAGCAAAGTGATTTCAAAAGGTATAAATGGAAAGCAAAAGAATGAAGATAGGTTTGTGCTCATTTTGAGTTTAGATACTTAGGTTTTTACCAGTACCAGATGACTAAGAACAAAATTTGTCCTAAGCATCTGAGACCCATTTTGAACAGGCACTTGAACTGCTTTACTAATTACTGTATGCAATCTGATAAGCAGATAATTGGTTTTCTGATTATTCTTTTAACTCTCTATGCAGGTTTTTAATTGATACAGTCAGTACTAAATTTTCATGTACACTTTCAGTAGTTTTTGCATGTGGTTTTCATTTACAACTTCTTATATGTAGCTGTTCATCTGATTATTTTGTTGGCCTCCTCAGGCAGTTGAGATGAATTGGGAAAGGGTATATTTTCATGGTTATGCGAGTTTGTCCTCACCATATTCTGTTCGCATAGATAGTCATAGCTCTACCTTAAGTTGTATTTTCATCTCTATTGAAATAGTAACAAAGTAGAAATTGTTACTTTTCACAAATGCTGCTCTTGGTTTTAGAAGTAGGTACCATACTGCCTATCTTGTAATTGTAACTAATTTTAATAGATTACATATTCTGTGTTAACAATTTTGCTGCTTAATATTTAAGTTCTGGCAGGTTTTTCAGTTCAAAATAATACCTGTTACTGGTAACTGATGGTCATTTAAATCAAGTGGGATTTGCTCTGTCTGTGATGCTGTCATGTTTTGCCGATAATGAATACAAGAAAAGGTCAAAGTACAGGTAGCTGTTATTGTTTATTTTCATTAAAGCTGATAAGCAGTGTATCCAGGACCTGTGCTTTAGGAATTTTTAATGTTATCAAATGTAATGTCTTCACTTCATTTTGATTGGAGCTAATCAAACCTTTTACACCAGACTGTTAGTCTCAAATTAGACACCAGGCTGGGAAGGTCTAGAGAAATAAACACGGACAGGTGGTTGCAGTCTCCAAAAAATTTGACCCTAATAGTGATTTAATTCATATAGACACAGTCAAGGGTGGAGTTAATTTCTTCAGAGTGTGATATTAACTATTACCATAATCATTGATGGCCTGTATTCCAGCTGCAACAGCAGATGAAGGAGGACAGCTGCAAAAACTTGTGGAACATGAAACAGCTGGTCCCCAGAGTTAGACATCTGTAAAGCTGAGTCAGGAACAGAGAATTTCCTTTGGAAATAATACATTGTGTGGTCACGTAACTAATGACAAAACCATGTATACAACAGGTCAAAAATAAGTTACGTAGACCACTTAGTTATATTTTTTAATATGATTATAGGTATGTTTGTATATCTATATCCTTACTTAGGATTGTTGTCCTGAAAATTTTTAAAGGAAAAAATATAATTCGGGGAGGTAGGGAGAACTGGTGGTGTTTGGATGCTTATATGGTCTACACCTAAGCTTGGGAATTTTTAGAGTTGCTGTGTGAACTTATGGCCTAAAGTTAATGAGAAACCTTTGCTACTAGCTTATCTGCTTCAGTAGAACTGCATTTTGGGAGGAGGAGGTGTATACTTTGCTTTCAGAGATACTGATGGTGGAAGGGAAACAGAAGAGGGACAAATCTTGGCTCTCACTGTAGACTGTGAACAGGAGCTTGTGGTAGTGGATGCTTGTACTTCTGCATGTTTTATGTTCAACTCTCAGCTTCACTTTTCCTTTACAATCCCTTTTAGCGTGGCATTCTTCTGCCCTAAATCGTGAAACTCGATTTTCATTCTATTTTCCTTCTGTCCTGCCTATAAAAGCAAGCCTGTATAGATCTTTCGGAAGTGCTATGAAGTGTTGCTATTTTATACAGGTTAATAGTGCTTAAACACTCTTTGATAAGCACTGTTGAAAAGTATGGGCCGAAGATTGGGTTATATCAGCGTTTGCATTTTCCCTTCCTTGATCTGATGGTGCACAAAGTTGTTTCATCAGCCTGATTAGTTCTTAGGCTGAAGAGTGTTTGAAAATTGTAAAAAAGTTATAGCTGAATATTCAGTAGTTTTGCAACAGCAGCATGGGTAGACTGCCTTTCTAAAGTTATTCCAATTATTTAACTAGAAAAAACCTGTTATTTCAGCAGTATTATTGACAGCACAAAGCTGCATGCTGCAGCTGACACAACAGAAGGAAGGGGTGGCATCTAGGGAGACACTGACAGGCTGAAGGAGTGGGTCTGTGAGAACTTAATGAAGTTCAACAGGTCCAAGTGCAAGGTGCTGCACCTGGGTCAAGGCAATTCTAGGCATGAGTACAGACTGGGAGATGAACTTTTTGATAGCAGCCCTGTGGAGAAGAACTTAGGGGTGATGGTGGACAAAAAACTGTACAGAAGTCAACAATGCTGCAAGTGCAGCCCAGAAATCCAACCGTATCCTGGGCTGCATCAAATGCATCAGGGACAGGGATGTTGGTCTCCCGTGTTCTGTCCTTCTTAGACCCCACCTGGAGTAGTGTGTCTGGGTCTGGATTCTTCAGGACAAGAAACATGTGGGATTGTTAGAGCAGGTCCAGAAAAATGCCATGTAGATGCTAAGAGGGCTTGAGCAACTCTTCTAAGAAAACAGATTGAGAGAGCTGGGATTGTTCCGCCTGGAGAAGAGAAGGCTGTGAGGAGACCTTTTAAAGAGGGCTTTGAAAAAAGATGGAGACTTTTTACCTGAGCAAATAGTGATAGCTCAAGGGGGGATAGTTTTAAACTAAAAGAATTAAAGATTTAGATTAAATGGTAAAAAGTTCTTTCCTGTGAGGGTGGTGAGGCACTGGAACGGGCTGCCCAGAGAAGTTGTGGATGGTCCATCCCTGGAGGTGTTCAAGACCTGATCTAGTGGTGGCATCCCTGCCTGTGGGAGGGGTGTTGGAACTGGATGATCTTTAAGGTCCCTTCTAACTCAAAGCATTCCATGATTCTGTGATTGTAGCAGCATTACAAGGAGAAGAGCTGCCTTTATGTAAATGGCTGTGCAAATACCCTGGGTGGCTGTCGTGGTTTTAGTCTGAACCAGACAGAAAATATTAATTTGGGTTGCCAATTTTAAAAAAAAAAATAAAATTCTGTAATCAAGAGCAAAGCAGGTTTAAATTTGAAAAGAACTGATTTTATTAACTAACATAAAAAGAAAGAAAAAATAACAAGAATTGGAATGAAACCTTCAAAAACNAAACAGAAGTCTTTTTCTTTCACTATACAGAGGACATCATCTCATTCTCTTGGTCTTCTTCTGTTCAGATTTCTCTATTAGCACAGTTACACCACTTTACAGTCTTTACTAGAATTTAGCACTTTCCTCCTAAAAAGCAGATTATATGTTACAGGAGTAGTTAGTCTATTCTCTATGGCCTTACAAAAAAAAGTCCAGCTTAAGCCACTCTTTCAATCTTCTTTCCAACTTAAAGTTCTTCCTTCATTCTTCTGACTTAGGTCTCATGCTGTGTCTCTTTGTTATCTCCTTCAGTTTCTTCCCTCTCTCACTCGGGCAGGATTCATGCTTTGAAAGTTCCATTGCTGTGCCAGGAAGTTTCTCTATTGAAGAAGCTGACTGATAGAAGGCTGATGAGAAGAAGGCTGATGTCTTTTCCTCCTCCAGCCTGGGAATCGCCGAGGCCCGGCCCGAGGCTGCATGGCTCGGTGGAGCTGGTCCAGTCTGGCCCGGCTGCTCCCAGGGCCCTGCGGCCTCTGTCCTTCTCGCTGGCCCGGACCCAGCCAGGGCTGCAGCCGAGACAAAGCCCGGCCCGGCCCCGCCTGGCCCCAGAGAGCCCGCCGGGCCCGCGTGCTATTCCTCTCCCACCGGAAACTCGAAGCAGGGAATTTTCCCCGGTTTGCATTTAAAATGTGTATTCACAAAGGCGTACCCATGTCTTTCATTGGCTTAATCAAGTGTCAATATTACACATTGGCCAATCAGGTTAAAATATCACAGTGGCTTGCAGTGTTCTTGTTACGTGTGATGCAGTCAGCTTGCGTTTTAAGCGTTCCTTATGCGTTGAGCTTTATAATTAAGAATAGCTGTTTTTAAGAGGCGCTTCATATGGCAAGTGAAATTTAAACATGCTGCCTTTGGAGGTAGAAGGTGCCCTGGCTTGGTATTTAATTAGTGTGGTGCAAAGTACTGTAGTTCTGAGACTGCAGAAAGTGCTGATTTCCCTGGAAGCATCAGAAAGCCTTGATTTTAGACAATACTGTATTGTCAATGCAGTGCTGGTTCAGCAGCATCTCTGCACACATTTGGCAAATATTTAAAGCATACAGTTTGTGTGATTGGTTCAGCCTTTGAAATTTATTAACTTCTTTGTGTTAAAGGATGTACACAGCAATGCAAGATTTTATCTTGACAATCCCATGCTTTTGTCTTCTACCAGCAAGGACGTATTTGTGGATTATGTTTTTTTAGTTCCTCAAAGGGCAGTACTAAAGGCTTTGTAATCACTTCTGTACTGATGAGGTACGGGAAAGCATTTAATTTCTGTGACTTCGTAAAGCTGGAATAATACAGAAGCTGTGGTAGACAGAGTTTTATTAGCCAGGGAAATAAATGAAACTTTTCATATCAAGTTACTTAAAAGTATGTGTTTCTATTTAGCTTTAACGTTTTTATATGTTATAAACTCTAGTCAGAGGTAATACATGCTTTCTGGACTATGCAGCTAATCTGCAAATAAGGCTGTGCAAAACACAAAATAAATGTTCTTGACAGCCTCTCTTACAATTTTGTACACTTCTTGCTAATTAGCTTCCTTTTTTTTAATTTTTTTTTTTTAGTTAGCATATCAGATATTTACATTAATGGGAAAGTTGAATAGGTGGTGTTAATACCTAGTAGCAACCAAGGATGTATAACTTCTAAAGGGTAAATTCTTTAAAGTGGTTATAAAAGTTGGTGTCCTGATCTGGCTCTTATATCATTTCTCTGGGACGTGTATACTGTATGTGTCCTTAGCTGAGGAGCTCCCTACTTATGTTTTGTAACACTGTTCGCTAACCCAACTAAAAAGTACTACAAATCAATTCAGAAGGAAAAATTTCTATTTGTTGGAATCAGAACCCAGAATTGTTTTTTCAGAAGACAACTCAACAATATCTAAAAAACTCCTCACCACCATGTAACACAGCACTGCATTTTTGAGATGATGATCAATGTGATTTAAAAGCACATTTGTTAAAAATGTTAATTATGTGTAATAATCACCTTGATAGTGTCAGTTACCAAAAAAGTTCTGTATTAAAGAATTAATGATTTTCTCTCTTGTTTTCTGTTCTAGGCTTAAAAGAAGCATGAGCAATTCAATTACAACTCTGACATTTTGGAGCACGAGTGATGTTAAAACTATTTGAATGTATTGGAGCATGGCTTCTTCTTAAAATGCAGAAGTTAAAGGAAATTATTGCTTATCAAAATCTACTGAATATCTGAATTGTCTAGACATCCTGCATTTAACCGTGTCCTTAAATGTCCATGATTAAGATCTCATGCAACCATTGTATATTTTGGAGACTATTCTCCAGAACAGAACTGTGCATTTAAAAAGCAGAAATGACTGTGGTTTTTCTTGGAACTTACTAAGGTTGAACATACTGAAAGACCATGACCAGCTTGAAGCGGTCCCAGACCGAAAGGGCTGTTGCCACTGGGGTATCAGTCGGAGCAGATGGCACCTCAAAAGTCCACTCGGATGACTTCTACATGAGGCGCTTTAGGTCACAGAATGGCAGCTTAGGATCTGCAGTCATGGCGCCAGTAGGACCTCCTCGCAATGAGAGTTCCCATCACGTTACCTCTACCCCTGGAGTCCCTAAAATGGGGGTCAGGGCAAGGATTGCTGATTGGCCCCCAAGGAAGGAGAACATCAAGGAGACAAGCAGATCTAGTCAAGATATTGAAACATCAAGTTGCCTTGACAGCATGTCTTCTAAAAGCAGTCCTGGGAGTCAGGGAAGCTCTGTTAACTTGAATGCTAGTGATTCTGTCATGTTAAAGAGCATCCAGAGCACACTTAAAAACAAGACCAGACAATCTGAGAATCTAGACTCCAGGTTTCTTACACCCGATGGCTATCCCAGTTCCCCAAGGAAAGCTCTTCGCAGAATACGACAGCGCAGCAACAGCGACATCACCATAAGTGAGCTTGATGTGGATAGTTTTGATGAATGTATTTCACCCACGTTTAAATCTGGACCATCTCTGCACAGAGAGTATGGCAGCACATCTTCCATAGATAAGCAGGGAACTTCAGGTGAAAGTTTTTTTGACTTATTGAAGGGCTATAAAGATGAAAAGTCTGATCAGAGAAGCCCAGGCTCAGCTAAACTCGGCGAGCTTCTGATTGCCAGTGGAAGCAAGGGTTCAGGATTCTCTCTAGATGTGATAGATGGACCTATTACTCAAAGGGAGAACCTGAGACTCTTTAAGGAAAGGGAGAAGCCACTCAAGAGACGCTCAAAATCAGAGACGGGAGATTCATCTATTTTTCGTAAGCTGCGCAATGCCAAAGGTGAAGGGGAACTTGGGAAGTCTTCAGATCTTGAAGATAACAGGTCAGAAGACAGCATTAAGCCTTGGACTTGTCCAAAGTGTTTTGCTCATTATGATGTACAGAGTATTTTATTTGATTTAAATGAAGCAGCGATCAACAGACATAATGTTATTAAAAGAAGGAACACAACGACAGGTGCATCTGCTGCTGCTGTAGCATCACTTGTCTCTGGACCCTTGTCCCATTCTGCAAGTTTCAATTCTCCAATGGGCAGCACTGAAGACCTGAATTCAAAAGGGAGTCTCAATATGGACCAGGGGGACGATAAAAGCAATGAACTAGTGATGAGTTGTCCTTATTTTCGTAATGAGATTGGTGGGGAAGGGGAAAGGAAGATCAGCCTTTCCAAATCTAATTCAGGTTCCTTCAGTGGGTGTGAAAGTGCCTCATTTGAGTCAACTCTGAGTTCTCATTGCACAAATGCTGGAGTTGCAGTTCTGGAAGTTCCCAAGGAGAATCTGATTTTACATCTAGACAGAGTGAAAAGATACATCGTTGAACATGTAGACCTTGGTGCATATTATTATCGAAAATTCTTCTACCAGAAAGGTAGGTAAATTTTATTTCTCCTTGACTTTTAAGAATGATTTTTTTTTGTTTTTCAAACATGTAAAATTCAGTTGGTACTTAATAGTATCTGCAAGAATTAGGGATTTCTTTAATGGTGTATTTTACTGATGCTGTGTGCTATATCTAATAGTCTTTCAGAGTGTTGGACTGTAAGAATGTTGAGAATTTTAGTGTTGGAGTATAAGAGTGTTGAGGATTTTATTGCTGATTGATGTGGTAGCAGTGGCTACAAAATATGAATGTCTTGAAATGCAGCCTTCGGTATCCATTGGAGTGGGCAGGGGTTGACACTTGAAAGAATGAAACAAGAAAATCCTAAAATACGAGGACTTTCTTTCCACTGTGCCAGGAATTGATGTACTGAGGATATAACGGAATGTGCATCTTGGACAGTTAGCATTTACAATAATCTTTGGACATACTAATTAACTTAATGATCCATTTCAAAAGTTTTCAAAGTAAATAATACAGAAATCAAGATATGTATAGATACAACTTTATATATGCACTCAAATACCTGTTTCAATGCCAACAATGTATCTGAAAAACCAGAGTGCAGTTCTCTTAATCACATGGTTCTGCCCTGAAACCAAGGATTATGATTTCCATTGGATGTATATGGGAGGGAGGAAAAAGCCCAAAGCAACAGATCAAAGCCTTTTGACCTATAGAAAAGAGAAAACCCTAAATATTACCCAGGTATTCCCCCTCTCTGTCCCCCCTGTCAAAATGATACTGGCACCAGGAGATGCAGATCTCCCTCTGTTCTTCATGATTCTGAAAATGATCAAAAAGGATGGCAGACCAAAGTCCTTTAGAAGAGTTCTGTCTGCAGGGTTGTGTTGTATTTCCTGATGGATGGAGCTGGACTGATGACTGACCTGGAGAATGCTTGTTCCTTACCTTCCAGTGATCAGGACTGGGTTTCTTCTCTTTAGTGAATGCAGGTCAAAAGAAACTTGTTTCTCACATATAAAAGCAACAGGGATGCCTGGTTAGAATTAAATTGATGGTCTTAAAACTTTAGCTTCTTAACTGTATATTATTGCTAATAATCTCATTTCCCATTTTTCTCTTGCCTTCAAAATATGTCCGTTTCTCACCTTTCCCTCTCTTCCTTGTCCGTTGTTTAGGTGGCTCTTGTTACTCTTTCCGTAGTCTCCTCTTTCTGTGTTCTTTCTAGGGCTGAGAGGTAGCCTTTGCTCTGTGTTGAGAGTGCTCATCCATATCCTTTGGAGACATAGAAGTTAGGAAAAATAATGGTTTTCTGAGAAAAGTAAGCTTGATGTGTGATATAGGATAAGGTATCTTTGGCAGGGAGAGCCTGAGGTTTGTGACCTTTGTCCGTGATTATCTTCCACTCTGTCTTCCTCTGGAACAATTTGATTCCTTATCAGTCTAGTGAGTTTTCCAATCAGCAACTAAAGTTTCATGTTACAGCTGACCTGATTTACAGCATTTCAGCACTAAGAGGGGAAGACATGATTCCTCCCTCTTCCTTGTTCTGGTTCTCTTGTTTTCAGAGAACTTGATAACCCAGTTGAGTTTACTAAACAAGCAAGCAGAANGCAATAAAACTGGGGTTTAAATTTGCTTTTCTTGTCTTCAGTCCAGCAGAGTCCAAGCCAGGGGTGCTGTTTCTACCAGAGATTTTTATCTGAAAATCTGTACTTCAGAAGCCTCATTAGATATCCCAAATCCTACTTTTCTACAAGTACAAAACACATTTTGTTGACCACCCGGAAGTATCATGGTTCCCTGAGCAAACTTTAGACTAAGCTGATGAGGTGGGATAATGATAAAACTTGAAGCAGCATAATGGGGAAAAAAAAAATCTAGGAAGTCAGTTGTAACTGAATTTTTTATGTAACATGAAGCAAGTAATGATGCAGAAATTTTTTTGCTGGAAGAGGAGGTTGGATTTTTATGATGTTACGAATGGAACAGACAATGCCAAAAGACAATTTCAGTAAGGATCAGCTCATCAAGTCAGTAGGCTTTGGATAATTTTATAGTCTTAGAATTATTCTTAGATGAATTCTGATTTGACAACAATACCTTTTAAAGATCTCAAACCAGGAAAATTTCATGGACTTGGAGAATACCTCATAATCCTAGAGCTTGCAAAGAATAGAAAGCAATGTTCCAGACAATTGTGAGCCTGAGTTGGTTTTCATTCCAACTGGAAATAACAAAGAAGGTAATCTGGGACTGTATCAATAAAGAACTGCCAGTTAAAAATCATCAATGATGCCACTCAGCATGATTTCATGAGAAATAGGTTTTGTCACATAAAAGAAAAAAGCATACTTAATCTTGTGTCTTAAAAAAAAAGGATGAAAGGCCCTTAGAATAGGCCAATGAAAGGCCATATAGGCCCTTTTAATTTCCTCAAGGTGAAATGCTGATGGTGACTTGTCTGAAGTCTTTAATTATATTAAATCAATAGCTAATTTTTTTTTAAATGGGAAAATACTGGTGGAGTCAGTTTAGTGGAGGTAAGAAAAATGATACTTAGAAAAAGATTTTGCGAAGAGAACTTATATTGGTACTTCCCAAAGCTGAATTCACTTTCACCACTTTATATCTGAACTAATTGTGCAGACTCTCTTAGTACTCAGTGGAGAGAAATGAACCTTGCAGGATCATATGAATTGCAGTCCCTTCCCTCAGTTCACTAACAGAAGCTCATGCACAGCTGCCTCACATGGAAATGTTTATTTTTATGGGAAATTAATGCTACTATTATGTTGCACAAGATGTATTTACACGGTGATTTAATAATGGTGTGTTTTAAAAGGTGCATTTTGATAGAAGGACTTAACTAAAAGTTTGAAGTCTAGACATTTATAAGTTAAGCTTGTGCGTAAAAAAAGAGGGAGAG
>WAAG01062146.1:915-14037 GCA_013390105.1 Tichodroma muraria
GAAATTGCTGGGAAAGTGATTTTTTTTTTTTAAAGAAGAAAGCAAGTTATTTTATCTCTAGTCTCGCATAATTAGTTAATACCTCAATTTTTATGTGCTTGTTTTTGTCTGTTTGCTTATAAATTTCTCCTAGTTAAGAAACTTCTGTCAAATTTAGCTCAGCAAATGTACCACATCAAAGAGAAAAACAAATGGAAAACACTCCATTTTGTTTCAGACTTAGACAGTGGCAAATATGAGACACCTTGGGATCCAAGTCCAAGTACATATATGTACTCACGTGTTCACTTGATATCATTTACTCTTTGAATAGGAGTGAGCTGAAGGAACAGATATTTATGACAGCCCTTGTCTGAAAATAAGTGCTCTTATCATAAGACAGTTAATAAATGGGTATGTTACTTTGGTTTAATATTTATCCAAGCTAATGTTTTTCCTGCAATGCTGGTACTTCGTTTCATAATCTGTCACTAGCTGTGGAATGTCTGCATTTATTTTTGCTTTCAAATCCTGCCTGGATTTCTAACAACTACCAGGTGTAGCAGAGTTCACCTCTCATGTCTGTACACCTGCTTAAAAAGTGGCATTCACAGCCTGAATCGAGGCAAAGTACCAGCAGTGCAAGCAGCTGCTTTTCTAGAGGCACAGATAAGGTACCATGTGAGAGAGCCAAGAGTCCCTAACAAGCACGAAATTGTGAGTTCTGCATTTTTTTCTTTTGTTCTTTGCAGTGGTAGTGACTGCAAACCTGATCCCATGCAGGAGGTAATTAATGTGGTGGCATCTCATTCCGGTGCCTTCTCTGCAGAATGGATGCTGGACCCAAATGTTGGACCACAGGACACCAGGGTGCTAAGAAATGGCAGTGAGCTGTTCCATACCATGAATTTGTCATGCAGCCACCTGTAGCTACTCTCTGGAAACATTTAGTCTCAGACCGTCTTTCTCTCACTTGTACGGCTGCTCTTAAAGATATAGAGGTCTTATTTATGTTCATAAATAGATTTTTAAATTTTTTTCTAATAGAATATGCCAGCACAGTGAACTAACTGGTATAATTTTATAGGTAGTGCTCCTGGAAAAAAAATATTATTTCACTGAGAAACAAGAAGGAAATGCCCAGCTTGAGAAACTCATCTCTTCTTCAGTAAGGACTCAGAGTAATTTTTAAACCCCTGTAATTTAGCTTTATAGTATTTTTACCACCTCTCTCTGTGACATGCACAGAGTAACAACCAGCACCCAGAACAGCACGGCTGAGGATATAAAGAAGATTGCACAGTGATCAAGTACTGTTTTCCCTGTTGCCTCTCAAATGCATGAACCTCACATAGTGAGAGACGGTTCCTGGAAACCTGACAGTATTCCTGGGGAGCTGCTAAGCCTCATCAGGACATTCAAGTTTATCCCAAAGAACAAAAGTTTTTTATGATGAGGTGTCTAGGCAGGACTTTAGGATTACAGCTGCCATTCCCAGTGATTATTAGAGACACTAAACCTCCACTTTTCTTAACAGCTAAAAATCCACAATGCTAGATTTCAATGCAATCTGTAGATTATTCTTTTCAGCTCCTTTATAAGGATCCTCTTCTGCTGGCCTATGCCACCTCTCTACGCCGTTGCTCCGCAGCAAGCCAGGTGGAGAAGCCTTTTGGAGAAGCTCTTTTCTGTCCTCAGAACTCTCTCCCATGGCTTCTTGGTGTTGTCCTGAAAGACCACTGCATTTTCCCTCCCAAGGCAGCTGCCCCAGTAGAAAAACACTGTTCAGGTAGCAAAGAGGAGGAGTCACAACACAAAGCGACAGTGTCTGATTCCAAGGTAGGCAAACCTTGTTGAACCCTTGCCCGGAGGTTGCACATAAGCTACAAGGTGCAGCAGCAAGGGCACAAACCATGAGCCTTCTTCCCTTTAGGGAATGCTAAACTGGAATGTCCAGGAAGTCCATGCTTCAGATAGCAATCAGTCAGCTGCCTTTTGTGTTTGGCAGTCACTTGCCTGCCTTCTTAAATGTAGACATGCGTATTTCCCCAAACGGTTTTCTGTGTTTTGTTTAGGGATTTTTCCCCCAAGTTTGAAAGTTGCTTGGAAATGGCAGCAAGAAATCCCTATGGCTTTTGTCATCAGAATATTTGCCACCTTATTATGTACAAATTTATTTATATAACAACTGAAAGTAAAACAGAATGAAGGAGGGGGTGGAGCATTTGCCGCCGCCACCACTGGTGCAAACCTTATCCTAACTTCTGTGTCGTGTGGACTTGCTGCTCAGCTCTCCGAGACTTGTGAGTAATTCACAACTTTTGACAGGCTCTGGGTTTTCTTTTTTTCTTCATTTTATTGAAAAGATGAGGGTATTTAGTGCTCAGTTTCAAATTATTAAATGCTTTTAAAAACTGTCTAATAAAGTTCTGATAAAAGACATTGTTTAAGTATTGTATTTAACATTACCCTTGGCACCTGTTTCTCTGTTTCTGCTCTGTTAGAGAAATCAGCAAATAAAGAAAACTGGTGCTAGCCCGTGAAAATTTGTTATTGTTTGCTAACAAATTCACTCAGCAAAAATGAGGAGAAAACAAAGCTACTGCTCTGAGCCTGGTTAACATAGCAAGGACAGAGGCAAAAAACTGGGAGAAAAGTTATTTACTTCTTAGTGTGTAAAGTTGAAAGATCATTGAATGCAGGCAGAGAACAGAAAATCTGCAGTCAGTGGAATCTTACTGAAACAGTGACAGAGTTTCTGTAGATGATAGCAGTGTAATAGGGAGGTTTTAATCACTAGTAAATGAGAGTAAACATATGCACTGATGAGTCTTGGTAAAAATAACACTTTCTGCCTAGGCATAAAATCATAGGTTCATTTAGGTTGGAACAGAGGGAAAAGATGCCGGGGACAGAAACTTGTCATGGATTGTATTGTCAAAACCTGCAAAATTATATCTGTACAAATCTAACAGGAAATTCTCCTTCCTGTGCACAACCACTATCTTGCGATTTCTTTCTGTGTAAAGAATGTATTTTTAGGCAGCTTACATTTAAGAGAGTCTTATACTGCAGAACAAACTTTTGATGATAATTACTAGAGCATGTTTGGCTGTATTTTCCACATAGTACACAGTGCAGCACTTCCTTTGTCTCTCGGGATTGTGTTTATTTCTATTTAAAGTTAGAAATCTATTTGACATGTACCAGTTAAATGGAAAGGTATCACTTGGTTATTTTGTCTAGGAAGGAGATAATTATAGGTCAACACAGTCTAAACGAACAACATTTTAGCTCAACAGAGGTGTTAAATTTGGGAGTCTACTGGGCTGTTCTAAGCTTAGAGTGACTTTGTAGCTGTGCCTGGCTGTGCACCCGCACCAGAGGGCAGCAGTGGGCAGCCCCTGGTACAGGGACCAGTGCTCTGGGAATTGGGATACGTCCGGGGGTGTGAGAGACAGATCGAGGAAGTTACACCCTGTGCCAGAGCTCCGGGAACGAGGATATCCAGGGGTGTGGGAGAGACAAACTGCTGGAATTGCACCCTGAGACAGGCCCTGCTTGACTCAGGGGATTCCTGGTCCCCCTCTCTGCCTGCCTGAGCACAGTTGACTTAAGGGATGGAGGAATGTCGACAGGCTCCTGCACATCTCACCTGTGACTGCCCCAGCGCCCCAGGTGACCTGGCACATGAGGTGGGAGGCTCTGCAACTGGAATGGAACAACAGCGAGCAGGATGGTCCATCTAGCTTGGAGGTGTCACTAAGTTAATTCAGCCTGTGTCCTGTGTCAAAATTGCCTCCATAAAGAGAAAAAAGACAGGTTGATGTCATAGAAGATCCTTTCTGAAGCGAACAGAAAGCCCCATATGCAGATAAGGCAGGCTTCTTCAGGAAGTCTGCATCCTTCCTGGGGCCTGGGTTAAAGATGTGAAGTGAAAGGGTCTTCCTGTGGCACAACCCTCTGGGTTATTATCCATTTTCTGTTTGTTCAGGTAGGCAGTGAAGAAGTTGCAACAAGAAGTTCAAGGGCAATTAAGAGACTCCAGGGCCTTGGGATGGCTGTTAATGGATCGGGAACACAGCTGTTGCTCTCCTCTATCCATCCAAGTGCAGGGAAGGAATGGTACAATCCAGCAGACCAATACCTGGTTCCAAGCTTAGTGTCACCTGCAGAATTTAGGGATTTTTGATCATGATTTGGTCTACTCAACAGCAGGCCTGCTGGCAATGGATGGGGAACACCTGTCCCAAAGGAGGAGAAGGATCTTTGCACAGAAGTTAGCAGGGCTTGTCAAAACAGTTTTAAACTAAAATGGGGAAGGGGTAAAACCAGGCTCCCTAGAGGCAAACTTGAAGGTAGCCACCAGTTTTTGTGAGACCATGTGCTAGCGAGTTCCTTCTGTCTGCCACTGGAGGTAGGGGATGGAGATCCATATGGCAACAAAGGCACAAAGGTCAGTGATGTTTTAGAAACCGTGGAAGCACCTGAGAATGGTCATGTAGGAATTAGAGCAGGTCTCCCCATGGAGGTGTTGGAACCAAGAGCTCAACTGAAGTGCCTCTACACCAACGCACACAACAGGAGCAAACAGGAGATTAAACAGAAAGAAAATTAGGAGGGCCAAAGCCCAACTGCAGCTTTATCTGGCTACTGCCCTAGAAGACACAAAAAAATATTTCTGTGCATACATCAGCAACAGGACCAGGCCTGTCAGGCTGTCTGTGCTGCTGGGGAAGGTCTCGGAGCAGATCACCTTGAGTGCAATCCTGTAGCAACTACAGGGACAACCAGAGGATCAAGCCCAGTCAGTAAGGGCATAAAGCAAGTCCTGCTTGTCTTATCTGACTCCCCTCCACAACATTCTTCTGGAGAAACTGGATGGTCATGGGTTGGACTAGTGTGCTCTTTGCTGGGTGAAAACTGGTTGGTTTCCCAAGCCCAGAGTGGTGGTGGGTGGAATTACAGCTGGCAGCCGGTCACCAGTGGTGTTCCCCGGGGCTCAGTGTTGGGGCCAGCCCTGCTCAGTATTTTCATCAACCATCCGGATGAAGGTGTCAAGTGCACCCTCAGCTTGCAGATGACAAGTTGGATGGGAGTGCTGGTCTCCTGGAGGGTAGGAAGGCTCTGCAGAGATCTGGACAGGCTGGATCGAGAGACAGAGGACAACTGTTTGAGTTTCAACAAGGCCAGGTGCCAAAGTTAACTGCATGCAATGGTAGAGACTTGGGGCAGGGTGGTTGGAACGCTCTCTGGTGGAAGATGACCCGGGGGTGCTGGTTGACAGCAGTTGAACATGAGCCAGCTGTGCCCAGGTGGCCAAGAAGGCCAGTGGCATCCTGGCCTGGATCCACAGTAGTGTGGCCAGCAGGACCAGGACAGGGATTGCCCCTCTGTACTCAGCACTGGTGAGGCCACACCTCGAGTGCTGTGTCCAGTTCTGGGCCCCTCACTGTGAGAAAGACACTGAGGTGCTGCAGCGTGTCCAGAGAAGGGCAACGGAGCTGGGGAAGGGTCTGGAGCACAAGTCCAGTAAGGAGCAGCTGAGGGAACTGGGGGTGTTTATTCTGGAGAAAGGGAGGTTTGGGCATGACCCTATTGCTCTCTACAAGTCCTGAAATGTGGGTGTAGCCAGAGGGAGATTGATTTTTTTCCCCCCCAAGCAACAATTGATAAGACAAGGTGAAATAATCTCAAGTTGTGCCAGGGAACGTTCAGATTACATACTACAAAAAGTTTCTTCACTAAAAGAGTGCTCAAGCATTGGAAGAGGCTGTCCAGGGAAGTGGTAGAGTTATCAACGCTGAAGACCTTTAAAAGACACATAGGTGTGGTGTTCAGGTTAATGGCTGGACTCAATGATCTTAAAGGTCTTTTCCAACCTAAACAATTCTATGATGTCTTTAAGAATGCGTTATATCTTGCTGTCATTATGAATATTTGAATTCTCTGGGAAAAATAAGATTATGGTCAGATCCATTCTAAGGCTGCCTAAGAGTTCACTGAAAATAGAGAGGGGGCACAGGGGACAGAGGCACAGGCTAATGTGGTGTAGTTGTGCAGTATGGATAATATAATTTATTATCCTAGCTAATACAAATACTAATCTATGCTAGATTTTTTCTTATGAATGAGAAGTTCATCCTCAGCTTGCAGCGTCCTTCATGCCAGGGACAGTGATACATTTGATACAAACCTGCCAGTGTCAGGTTCTTGGTTCTGTCAGAACAATATTTCCCTTTTCTGTGCTTGGAGAGTTCAGCTTGTGCAGCCAGCACAGCAGGGGAAAGCGAGTCTGGAACAGCTGACTGCGGGACATCCTGTTCTATCCAAACAGTGTGGTTTGTGACCCAGAGTAGGTCACTGCTCTGCAGACCAGCCCAGTGCTGCTGCTTGCAGGGATCAGGGAAGCACAGCAGCCCATACTCAGTTTTTGGAACAAACTTGTTAGTCTGTACAAAAGTACAGATTCAATTCCTCTTGCTTTTTTACATGACTCAGTCTTGTTGCTATACTCTCTATTTTGACACTGCACCATCACAAGGAGCTAAAATGCAGGAGAGTGAATATTCATGCATTCCTGGTTTTTTTAAAAAAAAAGTTTTTCTGTTCACTTAAGCACTCAGAAGATAGTGACTTTAAATGTTATTTTAACTACAGGACTGTAATTCACTGACAATTGTCATTATTATAATACATTCCCAATTCTCTACATCAAATTATAGTGCTAGGCAAAACAAGAACATCCCACACATGTCCATTTGCTCTCCATGCATGCTAAAATTTTTCTGATTTTCAAAAATATTTTAAAAGTAATTCCTTAGAAATGGAGGGAGGAAATCTCTACTCTCTGTTACTTATTATTAGCTACTGACTGCTCAGAGAAATGTGTCCGAAGCAAAATCTCATTTTCTATAAGCAGTTCCCAAATTTAAAGACATTTTCTCACTCAGCTGAGGTGTCTGATTCCCATTTTACAGGTTTTGATAGGACAGAAATTCATTCCAAGAATGAATGCTGACATATTAACAAACAAGTTGATAGAGTTTGTTTCTGCAAAGAGCAAACTCTGGTGGAAGGCACTATTAATAGTTCCTCGTGGGAATGTATGCTCAGAGCTCCTTTTTGAGCCAAAGTTTAACGGGACAGAACCATGTTGGAGGCCCCTGATACCTACACAGACAGATTATTCTTTCACAGAGGAAAGGAGTTCTGGTTTCGTACCATTGATCCCATATAGATTTACCTTCTCACTGCCTCTGCGCCAAACAGAGAAGGCTCCTGCACACTGAAGATTCCTCCGCTCTTGCTGGTCCAGTGCTGTTCCCAAGATGAGTTCTGTGATCCTGTGCTCAGAATGAACCTGAAGCCAGGACCAGAAGAGAAAGATATTTCATCCAAGCTGCCTGTACTATATCAGTGTAAAAAGAGATCCCACTTGACATGGGGTGAGTGTTACCTTTGAGATAATATTCTGCACAACTCTATGAGAAGTCTGGTCTAGGATTTCCTCCACATCCTTTAACTGACCTGGGGCCTGTTCTCCATCATCCATCAGGATTTATGGGTGGCTAGGGCTAGATTTTTATATCATGATGAGAACACAAAGAATTTAGGCACCTTGGAAGCAAATAGAAGCTTTTTGTCTTCCATTCATAAATTAATGGACTACTGTAAAATAAGGAAAATGATTTCAATTTATTTATTTATTAGTTCCCTTAGAAATTAGTGAGGAATAGCAGAAATATTTGGAAGCCATCAAGAGATGTACTATATAATTAAGCTGTTGTCCCTGCTGATAAGTTATTTTAAGCAGGTACCAGATACTAGGATCATTATAAATTATCATACAGTATTTCGTGATATAACAGATGAGGCATGTCCTTAGTGGCAGCATAGGGTGATCATTCAGACATTGTTGATGCAGCTGCTATACATTTCAACTGAACAGTTTAATAGTTTACCAATTAACTCTAACATCAATTCTTAAATATTCTTTACCAAAAAACGGTGGATGGGATTTTTTGCCCAACAAGGAACTTCTTTTAAAAGACTGCTTTATAAAAATACATGTAGACTAAAAGGGTTGAACTCTGCAGCAGTTAAAAAAAGTCTTACACCAAAGTTTCTAATCCAGGCCACTCATGACTGAAATTTATCAAATATATTAGGATGTCTTTTTGTAAATAAAAATATAAGAGAAGAAAATTTACTGTCTGCAATTTATTTTTGAGTAGATGGACCATCATATTCTAAACTGCTCGTCAGAAACGATTCCCACTGCACCTTTCCCCGGCTGCAGTCTCTGCCAGAGGACTGTGAATGTCAGTGTTGATAATTTTCTTCCCTAGAGTTTAAGCTACAAATAAGGACAGTGTGGGAAAGTTTACTGTCTCTGCTGGAGAAACGACCTGATCTCATTGATTTATGTCGTGTGACCATCTGCTGTAGACTGTGTTTGTGAAGATACAAATTGGACAATGCTGTTGGTCTAAAAATCTTGTGTACAGCGTATACAGTAGAAGACCCACCTTTTGTAAAAGAATAACAACAGTGACAAGGTTTACTTCTTTACTTACACTTTACATCTTAAAACTCATTTTAACTGTTAATATGTTCTTAACATACTATTAGCATTGGTTCTTTATAGTTGCTAAGCAACATGATAGAAAATTGGACACGAACTCTGTGGCCTCTTTTGATGCTGCATTGGCTAATTAAGAATTACGGCACTTCTACCAGTGGGGCCTTCATATATTCTGTCAAGTGACAAACTGCTGTCTGTCTTCTTGTAAGGGGAAGTGGGACCCTTGCCTGCCCTCCCAGAACTAAGGAGAGGTTTTGCAGAGACTCTATGGGAATCTAAGTGCCTGACTTCTGGAAACTGCAGCTGATTACTGCCACCAGCATACTTGTAATGGGAAACGCTACCGACGTGAGCACCCCTGCTCAAAAATAATGAATTATATCTGTTAGTGTAAGCCATACAGTCAAGTTACCTCAGGCTGAATGCCATGAAAATAATGGAGACAGAAGAGGCATATATGTTAGAACCAAGGGTGTTTAGTGTGCTTCTAAGAACACAGGAGTGTGAGTCTCAGTGGCTCTCAAAGGTTCACCTACTGTAACCTTTGACAGAAAAACAACGAGTACAGTTTGTTTCCCTGGAAGTGTACTTTGGCAATGGTGTAGCTCCTAGAGCTTTTCTTTATGCTGCTTCTTGGAAGGGTAAATACGTCAACTGCTGTTTCACATTCCTGAGGTTTGATTAATGCTGACACTACGATTAGTTGTACTCAGGGCTGTCATGTGCAGTGGAGAGGCTGGGCAGCAGAGCGGGGGAGAGGAGGGGGGCATTGGGAGCCCACCTGGGGTTGCACTGGTGCCTCTTCTCAGCCTGGGGATTCCAAGGGTAAACCTGTCCTGCAGTGACCAGCACTGGATGCTGGTGATGGCCAAAGTCATCAGACTGGGGTTCACACGAGCTGCCTCACTCACTGCTTACAGCTTTCTTTCACTCATTTTATTTATTTTTCAATAATTCTTATTGGATTAAAAAAAAATGTCTACAGCCTTAGCTACATTATCTTATAGTAATTACTTACGTGGGCACAAGAAATGTGATTTTAAGCTGGTTGGAATATATATGTATGTATATAATGTATATAATATATACAATGTATATATGTATATAATGCCTATATACACACATATATATGTACATATATGTGTATATATATTTATATGTCACTTACCAGTACATTATCCATTTTCTTCTTGATCATGGATTTGTTAATTTTTCTCAGAAAGGATAGAAAAGGATAAGAAAAGAGGAATTTCTCTCTACAAATGCAAAAATATTGGAAGAACCTAAATATTTTGGGCACAGTATGTGATGCCTGGGGATGGATTTTTAATTTTAAGTGATTGTTTAGCATTCTCTAGGATTGTCTGTGTTCACTTTAGCCCCCAATGTGTTCTGGTGCAGCTGTGAGGACTCACAGCCATTTTGAATTAAGCTTTGCAAGTGCACTTTTTTCTTCAAGCTGTAACATCTACCCTAGAGAAATGCCAGCTAGCATCTGAGCTAGCTGACTACAGAAACTAGAAATATTTGCTTGGGGAGCATAAAGCACCCCATCCTAGGGGAATATATGCAAAGCAACTAAAAGGGAGGAATTCTTGAGAGAACTCAAGAACAGAGAGTTCTTGAGTTCTCTCTTTAAGAGAGAACTCAAGATGAAGTGAAGATGAGGTGAGATGAAGGCAGGGAGAAGACTCAGGGCTGCATCCAGCTGCCTTTGTCATTGAACCCAGGTTTTCCTTCAGTGACCTTGTGTCTCCTTTTCTACACATCTTCTTTTTCAAACAAAGCCATTTATACAGGGGTTTGGTTTTGTGGTTTTTTTTTTTCCCCAGGAGCTTGGTTCACTCAGTGAAAACAAACACTATTTGGTTCACAAATGCTGTATGAGCAAAAGGAAATCATTGCACCATACTCTGATTAAAGATTTAATACCTTTTTATAATTATGAATTCATGGGGAGGCAGTGAGCATGGGACTGAGTTTGAAGTTCTTGAGTAGAATATGCGTTAGTGATCATAAATCCTTCTACTTCTGCTACCCTCAAACTTTCTCCTTCCTTTCACCTCCACCATATTAATTCTTTAATTCTTTCTGTCTTAATTCTTTGCTGTGTTCTCCATCCGGTCATACAACTCAAACTCCACTGCTGTGCACATAACTGATTTCTGTTCCTAAGCCTTCACAATGCTGTAGAAAGCCTGTTTTATATATATGTACACACACACACACAAAAAGTTCTGCTTCCCTTGGAAGCTCTGAGATGGAATATGTCAGAGAAGAGACTGCTGGAGACCATCTACACAATGCCAGGAAATCTTTTCTGCAATTATGTAAAGAAAATAAGCCACTCAGGACTTGGCCAGGTTTATGCAGGTTTTCTAGGCTGCCAAACTTGAAAACACTACCAAAAAGCACAGCTTTAGTTAAATACTTATAAAAGTTTTCTTTAAATGAAAGAAATGGGTATTTTCTGCTAACTTGTTTTTAGAAATGAGTGAATTACTCTTAAGGGGACTTAAAAGAAAATCACTATCCCAAGTAAATGATTCATTGTAGGAAATTCCAGCTCCAACAAGGTCATTTTGATCAAAATAAAGGTAACTGAAGCTGTCTTACAGTTTGAGACCCAGCTGCTGAAGGGCTACAAAACTGGCAATAGTGCCTTTACAGAAACAAGACTGTTCTCAGCCCATATCTCTGAAATTCTCTGTGCCAAATTTTCTAAGAAGACAATGCTTATGCAATCACACATCTGTGTGTGTTTTCATAATCCCTCTTCCACCACATTTCCTTTAATTCAAGGCCTAACTTCATTGTATAGTTCAGACTTGGAAGAAGCACATACAGGACATACATCTTTAAGCCTCCCACCTAAAGGTGGGCTAACTTTGACATCACAGCACATTGCTCCAGGTTTGGTTGATTTTTCAATACCTCTGAGGAAAGAGCTTCTACAACTCCTGTAGGGAGCCTCCTTCACATATTTATCTTCTTGCAGATTATGTTGGGACTGCTTTTATAAAAAAATATTAATATTAATGTTCAAATAAACTGTTCTGCCAACATGCTTTCATTTTCTAATGTATCTCTTCGAGGTCTTGCTATAAGTACAAAACCAGTTGCTTGAACAAAAATTTGCTTGTTTCTCCAGCTACGCTTGCAAGATTTGAACAGGAATCTTGGGAAAAAGTTTATAAAAGAGAAGTGAAACCTTCCAATTGTATTTTAATGTGTCATCTGTAGAAAGGTAATAAAAGGGGCAACGAGCTTGTTAGACAGTGATTGTCATGAGAAATCACAAAAAATTACCTTTTGCTGACAATAGGCATTTTCCAGGGGAGCCCCCTTTATCCTACAGCAGGCAAAGATGGGATTCTATTGTCTAAATAAAAATAACATTTTCAAAAAGTCTGTCTTGTGTTTTCCATTAATTTAGAATACATACAGGGGTCCTGCAGAAGTTACTCATGAAATTTCAGAGGCTGCCTGCTTTGAATGATCTTAATGGTGGGCAGAAAGCCACTCAGAAATCTATTGTGGCTCTATACTTACATTTTTTTCCCTCACACGTAGGTCCCAAAATGTAGTTTCCTGATCCAGATGCTGTGCTTCTCTTTTGAGTAATGGTCCAGCAGGCAGGATGCTGGGGATGGCACGGCCAACACAGAACTGCTGGAGCATGGAGCAGGCTGCAGAGTCAGGTAAGGATCACTTAAACAGCATGACAGTTTTGGAAATTTCAGCAAAGCTTTTAACGTTATTTTGCAAGCCAACATGAAAAGTAGGTAATAGAGCAAATATAAGGCTTGGAAACATCTCCAGTATTTTAGATTAAATCCCTGCGCTCTATGACTTTTACGTTGGTTTTTCCACTCCTTGTTGTTCAGTTGTGCCAAAATTACATCGTAAAGAGGTCTGGTTTTTTTTTTGTTGTTGTTGTTGTTTTTTTTTAACATTCGTATTTTTCAGTTGATTTCTGGAACAGCATGTTCTAGCCAACTTTTCTGCTTGGACCTAATGCCTGTATCTGGCTGATATTTCACAACATATGAGGTCAAAACTCCTGATCCTCAAGAGTGTTTAGTACAGGGGGGAAATCCTTTAAAGCGTCCACCTCTGTAGCACTCTTCACTCTTCAGAGCCCCCCCTCATCTCCTAGACGGTTCAGTAGCAGTTGCATTTCCAGTAGGGAGAGTGGCCAGGTGACCTTTTTAAACCCCAAAGCCGTTAGCATTTAGTGTTGTCCCAAAACAGGTTGTGCAAGAGGCACATCCACACACAGAGCTGAGGTATTTGACTTATTTACAGTTCTGTCCAGAAATGGAGGCTGGATGGCACCTCCACAAAGCCAGCGCAACAACTATCAAAACTCTTCACTCTTTATAGAACTTTAGCAAACAAAGGCATTAATGTTCACTGGCTATAAGTCACATAGTTCTCTTATTCATATTAATTCTTCTTTTGTTTGATGATTCTTATGTTAATTAGACCTATGCTCAGTCTTTCTCATCTTTTCTGCCGGCTTTCCAGCTGTTTTTCTGCAGAAGTCACAGAAC
>WAAG01062148.1:322-20305 GCA_013390105.1 Tichodroma muraria
ATTTTTATCTGTGCTTGGGCCAATGGGGAAGCCTGGGAGGTGTTATCCTGTTGCAACTACAATGTACCTCAATTATATTTAACTTGCTCTGTAATAATCACTGCTGAGTTTTATCTCTTGTAGCTGCTAATTCAAAACTCATCAGATTCTATGATTCTACAGGTTATCCCATAGCCATGCTTTAGTTTGTGGCTGCTGGAAGAAAATAAAGATGAAATAAGAAGTGAAAATAATCTTGGAACATAGCTGGTACTGATTGTCTCATTTAGTATTTTTCCAAATCTTTCTACACCTGGAAGTTGCTGGTGATTTTTCCTTACAAAAAACAGGAGTCAAATTAGCAACAGTTTGGAAACAATAAATGAAAAGGATGCTTGAAAAAAGAAACTATCAGAATGTAAATACTAATTTGTAAAACTGGGAATTCTCACCCTGAAATGAAGCTAAGCACCTTTTTATGGGAGCATTTTTTTTTAATTGATAGCGTTTACTTAGGCTTTTCTCCATCTGCTTTCCCTTCCTCCTTTTAAAAAGAAAAAAAAATGGATGAACTATTGCAAAAGAGCAGGTGCATTTGCTGATCCAGTTTGCTGAGGAGGTAACTGTTAGCCCAGCAGGAAAGAACAAGCAGGAGAGGATTCTTCTGCTGGCTTAAAGTTGTTCACGAGTCTTTTTCCCAAATCCATGAAACCACAGCTCTACACCTCTGACGTGAGGTAGCATTAAGAAAGAGCACCATCAAATGAGTAAGTGGGACAAAAATTGAATTTTTATACCCAGAGGTGCTAAGCATTTTCATCACTAACTGATTCACTGACAAGTACCTGCATTCCAAGCTGCCTAATCCCAAAATGCTTTTATTTGCATGTTTAAACTTTAACATAACATTTATTTGGCTGCAGAAATAAAAAATTTACCCCAAAATAGATCTTCAGTTCCACTCATGGCATGCCTAAAACACATTTAATCATTCATTGCTTGCAGATTTAGTACATCAGCTTCATCTTGTTTATTTGGGCAACTGATTATGGTTTTCAAAATACGGATAACAAGGCATGGACACAGCTGACTTTGCTGTGACAGAAATGAAGGAATCTTCAGGTTTTTTCTCTGTGTCAAAGGTACTGTTTGCCATAAATAATAAATATTTTGAATTAAATAACAACAATCAGAATTACTGTATGGTCTAAAACATAACCAGAGGTGTAGCAAAGCCTCTGTCTCAGGGAGCTCAGTCATATTTATGCATCATCTTTTTTTTCAGATGTCCTCCAGTAGTTCCCAGCTGGGTCTCCTTCAGCCAAAGCTGCTAGGAACTTGAGGAGTGAACTGAAAAACACTCTCTTCACTCCTATCCACCTTAACTGGAAATGATTCATACCTGATCTATTCAACAAAACTTGCTCTCTCCTTTACCCCTAGGAGGAGCATGTTTTCTAAGGATGGATGTTGGATGGTATCACTTATTTCCTGGGTTTGGAGAGACTTTTACTTTGTTTACATAGCTTTTCTTTAAGGCAGAAACACATCCAGTGCTAGGAAGGTGCCTTTCTAAGTGAGCTCTGCAGAGGCAGATATTTGGTACAACTGGTCCTGACTGGAATTTTTCCCCTTGCTCTTCTCCTTTCCTTCTCCTTTATACACTCCTAAAATGTCCTCTGCTTCAGAGGTACTAAAAAACTTTAACTTTACTCAGTAAACTCCCAGCTTGTATCTGTCTCAGCTTTGTCCTGGCTCTTTTGACTTACATTTACCTCTGAATCTGCTGTGTTTATATTAAAGACCAGAACAAACCTGCCTGATTTTCCAAACTGCACCTGCTGGCTTTATAAAGATTTTACTTCTGTCTTCAAATCTGTTGAAGCAGTGGATTTACCCAGCGTAATTTGTGTCTTATTCATGTACTCCTTCTTCAGGAAGACAGCATCAAGGTTAAGGACACATCTTTAAAACTTAATTACAAGTATCAGGAGGAAGACAGAGTGATCCTGCCTTTCATCTTGCCAAGCCATAGGTGAGCTGTGATATATGACAAATATTGAAGCCAGAGATGACACACAGTTCACTGAGAAAGATTTAAACACTACAGGGTGATGTAAACACAAATGACTGCTTTCCAGAACCACACGAGTGATTTATGAGGTCTATGATTTCTAAAATAAGAAATGAGAATGTTTCATGGAAAGCTGTCTTCTCTCCTCTAAATGAGTGACAAATGGAACAAACCAGAGAGGTCCCCTGCCACCACAGGTATGGGCCTGCCTGAACTTTTGCTCCGTGGACATTCAAAAAAATTCCCAAACCCCTTCAATACTCTCTTAGAGTGCTTTATGTTACACTAGTTATATCACTACTGTTTAATTTTCCTGAGCTGAGAGCTCATTGGTGATGTTCTAAACCAGTGCTTCATTATATTTTCTAATTATCTACATAAATAGCTGCTGTTATTTGGCTAAAAAATGAATTTCAGTACATGTGGGGGAATAACATTAATTAATAGCAAAAGTTATAAAATTTCTAGATTGGCTTAAGTGAATTAGGAAAAAAAACCCTGAAAACAGAGCTTTGACTCATTTTACTTGATCTGAAATGATCAGTTCATCCTGCTAGGTAGATTTCTTATAATTTGACTTTGAGTGAAAGAGCTTTCATTCTTGATAGAAACTAATTGTATGTGTGGTGTTCAAACCATAGTGTTGAAATTAAATTAGTACTGCACAGGAGGGGATCATGCAAGGAAAATCACACTGTCTTAATGGGCTATAAACCTGAGTGAAGCACTGTTTTCAAACCAATGAAATAGCTATAAAGTCATCTATGCTTTTTATGATTCAAATATACCCCTGAAAGCCGTAATTTATACCTTAAATACAAAAACCATAGAGTGAAAACTGCATGTTTCAGTAACATGACAATAAGCCCTCAGCTGAGTTAAGTTTTTCACCAAATATTTATGGTGAGAGTTGAAATGAAAAGTTTTCTATATGTTCTTTGAAAGAAGTCAGGTTTCATTATATCAGCTGGAGTCTTTGAGCTGTGCTTCTCTTTTTTAGGAGCACGTGTTTTAAATTAATGCAGTTTCCATCTCCCTTTTTTTGCAGCACGCTTCACTTTCACAGTGCACACAGTGATCTGATCTCAGCTTGTTTGCTCTGAAGATAATGGAAGTTTTGCCAATGACTTTGACAAAGAAAAGCACTTTGCCCAGTAATTGCTTGTAATATGCAGATATAACTATCTATAATAGTACGTGCTGTATTTCAAAAATGGAAGGAACAAGGAATGTAAAGCCACAATATTGAAGAATTCTGGGGCTTCACTCCACCCCCCCCTTTCATACTGGTGAGCTCTGGCAATGTACAGCACTCTTGAAGTGGTGCAATTATGAATGTGGGTCACTTCAAGGTTGCTTTACACTGTGTAAAGAAGCCTTTGCATAGCAGGAGAGTGGTGTTTGGGTATTGTCTTCTTCAAACTCTCTCCTTCTGTAAAGAACAGTCTGATATTGAAGGCTGCTCCAGGAAAAGAAACACAGCACAGCAGTCCTGCGGCAGTGAGTCTGCTCTTGTCGCTGGCTGGGGTGGTCTGTGGTGGTGTGCAGTGAGCATCATCACCACACCCCACTGGGTTACAGCTGGATATCATCCTGGACAGTGCTCAAAGTCAACTGGAAACAAGCACTGGCTGAGATGTTCATGAACAACTGGCAGGAGTTTGTAAACTGAAATTAAACCCCATCAATGACTATGAAAGCCTTTACTGGTTTAGATTTGTGACTAAGAACCTAAACTGATAAGCTCTTTGCCTTTTCCTTCCTCTGTTTTGGAAATATCTTCAGCAGAAGGCGATGAAACTTCATCACTGAAAGGTGATGGAGCTTCTGAAAACAAATCTATCTGTGCAGGGTGAAGGCAGCTTTCTAGAAATGCTGAAATTCTGTCATTTCTGCTATCCTGCCTTCAAAGACATTCAGAAAGACACAAGAATTACACCTGCTGCTGCTCCTGGAATACACATTTAGTTGGGATTCACACCCCACACACCCATTTAAAGCCACATTTCTGAGTCTACTTGTTAAGTGGCAAAATCTCAGCTTCTATTTAACTAAAATTCTGTCTTCAGAGATAGACTTGTAACTTTAAAATCAAACTGAAGGGAAGAAAAATGAACTTCCTGTCTTGGGCTTTTGTGTAGTTCAATGAAGGAGGGAATCTGCTGACCACTGAATAGTTTGGATGCCCTTTTTAACTTGACTCAGGTAAAATTAATTTGTTTTCTGAGAGTAAAAGAAACACACAAAGTAAATGAAAGCACTTATGACTTAAGATATCCATGCTCACAGCCACTTTTTTTAATAAATAAAGCAAATCAGGATCTTCTTCTACTCCATAGTGGAATTTTGATGTTGCAAATGTATCTAAGAAAGAGCTTTGAATAAGCTTTCTTTATCAAAAAAGTCCTGATCCTGCAAATTCTTGTGAATGAACAATCACCTGATCCTCTTGGGTTTTTTACAGCTGAGTGAACTGAGTAAAAAAGGCTGGACCAGCCTCAAAAAACATTGTTTTTTAACTGTATACATCCTGATTCCTTTGGTTTTACAGCTAAGGGGATATGTACAGAGATTTTGATGAAAACTGTAAAATATTTACTATTAACATACAGCGTCTAACAGAAAAAATGTTACTGAAGTACAAACTGTACTGGTTCACACCTGTGGACTCTCATTTCTAATTTATTTCTTGTCAACAGAACAAAATGGATTTGGCATCTTTGTTTAACGTTCACACCTCTGAAACTGCTGCTGTGGCTCTTTCCAGCAGGCGCTGGAGTTATGCTCCAGTGAAATTAAAGGAATTTAATTTGCTTCTACCTTTGGCAACTGAACAAGGGAGTTGATAAGAAAAATTCTTTGCTGGTTGTCTCCCAGCTCAGTAGTGACACAAGGTAGAGTCTGTGAGGTGCATCTGTGAATCAGGAAACGATTGCACAGATTACATTTGTCTGCATTAGAGAAAAAAAACAACATAATTTTTCAAAAATTTTATAAAATCATACAGGACCTATTAGGCAAAAATTCAATTCCATTTCTGTGTTGTAACTGTCAGTTTACAGTGGAAGGGCTGCTTTTTAGCAGTGACTAATCACTAGAGAAGACAAATTCAGCAAACATTATGATATTGGCTTTCTCCATTGTTATTTCTCTAAAAGCAAGGCCTAGTTCTTTAATTTACAGATTCAAAAGCATCACTGTCGGTAACCAAATCATTCACATCAAAAGCCACATTTTGAAAAGCCAGAAAAATCATGCATTCTTTGTTTCAAACTGAAGGTTTTCTTAACTTTCACACTGCTGTAAACTGTTTTTAACTCCAGTGGGATCTGAAGGTATATTTTTGCTGTTTGAAGTAAACTGTGATCGGTGTTCATGTTGAGAGGAAAGTTGGCTGGAAGTGAGGATGTGACTGAACCACTGTATTTTCAAACAAAGTTGTGTTTTTTCCATGGAAAGTACTGGAAGTATGTAATATTTAATTACATGTAAGAAATATTTTCACTTTTTCATCAGATAAGGACTACTGTGAAACCATTTAGGGGCTTGAAAAATAAGACTGGCAATTTATAAAAAATATCTTTCAAGAAGCATTTGGCAAAACCCCAATCCTAGTCCTTAAAACAAATGAACTACAAATATTGGGTTTGATGCAAATTGACAAATCACTTCAGCTGATCTGAGCATGAATATTGGTGTGGACAAACAGCTCGGCTGGATAAAAATGAAAATGTGCATATTTTCAATTTATAATGAGATCTAGAGAATACAGATACCCTCCAGACTGAAGTGCACGAGATGAAATTTGAAACACATTTATGGAAAAATGCAAATGTTTTGCGCATGAATTATAATGTGGCTGCAACTCTGTTGTTTATAGCTGAGAAGGAAGATACACGATATACCCAAAGTGAAAACACTTGTGAGTTAATGGCAAGTTTTTCTCCATTCTGCACAAACATTACATAGATCCAGACAGTCCCTGAGTTTCCAATCCATGCCCAGAGCCATTGGTCTAATTCAGGTTTCACTGATCTGTTTTACCATGAGCAAGGGCCATGCAAAAAGTCCTATCCAACAAAGGTTTCCATTGTATGGCTTCAGCCCAAGAGTAATAAATTGCAGCACCAAAAGCATGCACATGATTGGTGATGATTTTAGGAGGATCAAATCAATTGTACTTGAATTAAAAAGGTGGGATTGAGGTAGCAGAGAATTCGAGCCCTGTTATTTTACACAATTAATTTTGAATTTGTTGAAACCTAATGGTGGTAGCACTTTCTCAGAGACCCACAAATAGCAATGCACAAAGAGAGGTTTTCTTCCTTTTTGTTCAAACACTGCTCTTGGCTAGAAATCTTAAAAAGAACAGCTCTACACTTTTAACATGGTATTTTGATTTTTTTTTTGGTTATGATCTGAGCGTAATCTGACATCTAGACTGGCTTTACACTTTTCTGCAGGCAACATGTGACAAGAGAGGAAACTGAGGATATGGGAGCACTATCTAAATTATATGGGGAAAAGCAGCAAGACATCCTAATAAACCACATTTATCTGTGTCAGTGTCAGAGCAGTAGCATTTATAATTGGCACAATGTTAACTCAGTTTAAGAGTGTAACTCAGCACATATTTGGTCTCTTTTCTAGAAGGAACAGAAAATCCTCAAATCCTCACCAGTATTAATTTAGTTACAGCACATTATGAACTTTTAGGCAGGGAAAGATGTCCAGAACGTGGTGAGAGTCCTCAAAAGGGAAGTATTCATGACAGTTCCAATTCTTTTTTTATATAATCCCATTATGTGAAAGTGAGAGATCGCTGAAAACATTTTCCCTTAAAGAGGGAGAAATTGCAGTCACTCTCCCTTGTAGATGGAAGGTATCAAGGAAGCAGCTCTAACCATGGAAAGGGAATAGTTTTGCTGCAAGGAGTAATATAAATCAGATGCATCTTCAAAATTAATTCCACTACATTTTTTTTTTTTTTTTTGCCACTAGTTTCAGAATCTAGGGAAAATAACATAAATAAATGAAAATGTGGCTGCTTTCTACCTTAGGGATATAAAATGGATTAATTTAATTTAATTAGATGAATGTGCTGCTTAAGTGGAAAACATTTCCTTGGTGGAGTAAACAGACAAGAAGGCTGAACTTCTGAATCTTTGTTAAAGTTAAGCTCCCTCAAATAAGTTCCCTTTTGATTCCTTTAGAAAGAAGAAGTAAAAAACCCCAAACAACAAAACATATTATTCATGATCAGAAATGAAGGGATTTTTCCTAATTGTATAGAGTTGTTTCCCTGTCACATCTTTTTGTATTCAAGTTCAGACTGTATCCAGTTTTATAATTTACTCTTTTTTCCCATCATAGTCACATCAACTGTTTACTGTCCTTTTTTCCAGTAAAAACATGCAAGATGGTGATGAATGTCAATATTTGCCATAGCATCAAGTTTTTCAGACAGGAGAAGATGCTATCACAATGTCTGTTATGCCCAGATCATAAAATTAGTAGTTTTTCACAAAAGCAGATGGGGAGAAATGTGAATACAACAACAAAGATGTTGCTTTCAGTATGTATAGAACCTTTGCAAAACCTAATTATTTCATATTTCTGAAGTTAAGGCATCATCCAGCCTAAGAGCCCCAGACTGGCTGTAACTGTGTGTAATTGTGATTTAAAATTTCATGTTCTTTTAGTACTAATGAAAAACAAATGACAAAAACAAGTTTTGTTCTCACACACACAAAGATTTTATCTCTGCAAGAAGAATTAGGGTGATTTTCATTCTCTTACCTACTTTACATGTTTGGTTTGTTTATGTAGCTGATTTTGGCTGCTTGAAACCAGCTCTAAAAGAAATTTACTGTGTTCTGCCTTCCCTGTTAAATCTGGCACAGGGGATGGAATCAGTGCTGGGAAAGTTTATTTCTTGCAGGAATAATGAAGCTACAGGAACACCGCTGCCCTTTTTTTCCTCCTCTCTTAAGAGTGGATTTGGATATACCCAGTGGTTTGAAAAAATCCTATGCTGTAATGTCCCACGAGGAATTACATGCTTATTCTTGGATTTATTTGAAAATGCAAGCTCAAGTTCTTAAATTCAGTCTGTGGATAAGAAATCTCATCAAACAGGGAGTAATTCCACTCAGGGCAGCAGGAACTGTCCACACCTGACTCACTGCAGGCAACAGGATTACAAGAGAAAAGACAGGCTGAGATTCAAACTTATTATTTAGGGGTACTGATGGTACTGCCTGCTCAGGAAGTTTTGAAACCTTTCTCTGAGAATCATTTCAGGTGTAGTATTCCTTGATAGATTATTCACTGTATTAGTCACAGCCTCACTCCTGTTCCTGTGCCCATTATTTAATTTCTCTTTCCCCTTCTTTTTCTTCTCTGGTTCTGAGAGCAAGTGTCTCCTGGACTTCACTGTTCTAGTGAGAGTTCATTTATTTTCAGAACAATTATATTATTATACAAATTTATTTTAAATCACACCTGCCAAATCCCTACCACCCGTGCCACTGCTCACAGTTTCCGAGATCCACTTGAGGCTTTGCAGACCTTCATCCAAGACCTTATTGTGTAACTAAAACTTACTTTTGAATTGATTAACACAGAATAGAAAGCATTGCCACAGTGGGAATGTGCAGTTCATCTGTTCTTCTGACTCAAGTGTCTTGACGTGGGCACAAATTTTAAATCTGAAATCAGTTACTGACCAGCTCTGGGTGACTCAAACTTGCTGCCCTGCGAACCTTCCACCAATGTTGTTAGATCATCATTATTCTAAGCTGTATGCCTTGTGTGTGATAGGGTTGGCCTGTGGTATCAGAAATAGTAATTAAATAACGTTGCGATAACCTTTGCAAATGGGCTCCTTTGGATTCACAGAGCAAATAGCACCACTGCAGACATTGTTTGCAACTCACATGGCTGGTGCTTTTCTGACTGAACCACACAAATTATCAAAATTCACTGTTTATCACACTTTCCTCAAAAAATTCCAAGTGTTTTTTTGTATTTTTTAAAGTTTAAATTCTTGAAGTAAATTTATACTTAAAAAATTATCGCTGGAAAAAAGTCTGGAAATTCACGTTCGTATTTCCAGATGTTAAAAAAACCCAGAAAGAGGTGTATCAAGCTTCCACTTTTACTTATGAAAATTTGAAAATTAGCTAAGGAGAACACAGAACTTTCGGAAGGTGTCACTGTGGTTTTAGTCAGGAACAAACCCTGCAGTTGCCCAAAGCAGACAAGAACCTTTGCAAATTTGCTTCAAGAAAATGCGGAGTCGTAACACATAAAAAGTGTTTGATTTCTGTCACTCTCCTCCTGCTCTGCATGGCGCGAAGAAGTCAGAGCTAGTAACAAATGTGGTGGCTCTCTGGCAGACTCTCGGTGTAACACGTAAAATATGTGACATAGTTATCTATATATCTCCTAAGCATATGTGCTTTCTTGGCAGTTGCTAATGTAATTTTGAGCCATATAATCACCTTGGGGTCAGGGAAAATGTACATTTGAGTGACTGAATGCCCTAGTTGGATCAGGACTTCATTTGGCTGCCCTGTCTGATCTACCCTGAGCTGCAGAAAGGCAAATGAGGGTCAGTCAGTCACTCAGGGCTCTTCAGTCCTGGTGGACGGTGCTTGGCAAGGGCTCTAAGGGCATGTTTGGCCTCACTGGGATGGCTACAGGGGTAGGAGAACAGATTATGGAATATCACAACCCGGAATGGGGCTGCGGCTGAGCCTCATCCCTAATGGGGTGCAGCCGTACGAGGACAGGTGACCAGCACTGAAGGAGAAGAAGCGTGGAATGCTGGTGTGTACTGACCAACCACAAAAGAGTAAAAGGGCACACAGGTGTTAGGCACGAAAGAGAAAAGGTACCGAGTTTGGAGGAGAGGGGCGATGATGTTGGAGCTAGCAGGTGGTGCTGCGAGAGGAAGGAGTTAGTGTTGCTGCCCGTGGGATTGCAACAGAGAGAAAGCAGAAGGTTTTAATAAACTGCTGATGTTTGCTACCATCTGTGGCGTCAGCCTTTTGAGCCCACCGTCAACCAGGGGAAAGTCTTTAGATAAGGGACTGACGCTTGTGTCAGTCGAGAGTCCACTGTCAATTCAGGGTCCCNGGGGCCTCTTGGAGCTTACGGGGTTTTTTATCTTTGGGGGCTTTTCAAAACCTGCCTTTGAGCGGGGGATTTTTGAGTCTTACGCTTTTTGCCCCGGCCCCAGCTTACCTTTGGGCTCTCCTGCCCTCGCCGGCGCTCGCTCGCCCTCGCGTCTCTCCTGCCTCGCTGTGTCCTCGACCGGCGCCCTGCCCGCTTCGTCTGCCCTGCGGCCCTGCCCGGGCCGCCCGTGCCAACCCTGCCCACTCCCTGGCCACCACCGTGACCCTGGCCGGGCTCCCGGCCCTCCTGCCCGATCCCCCTCGCCTGGTGTCCGGCCGCCGCGCCGTCCCCGGGCCCCGGCCAGCACCGCCCGGCCGGCCTCCGCTGGGAACGCCCTCTTTTCACCTCTTTTCCTCCCTTTCTTCCCCCTCTACCCGTCTGCGCCCCGTTCCTTTTCCCTTTTTCTTCCTCTGTCTTTTCTAACCCTCTTTAGTAGGGTAACTCCTTTTTTGTTTCTTTGTGTTGTTTGTTTGGTGGTTGTGGTGTTTTTTTGTTGTTGTTTTTGGGGGTTTTTGTGTGTGTGTGTGTTTGGGGTTTTTTCCCCTTACCAATAAACAGTTCTCGGATACAATGTTTGCCTCACCTGGCTTAATTTTATTCCGGACCCTTCTACTTTTAAAGTAAGTCCTCGCAGTTCCCCACAGCGGAATGCAACGTTCTGTGGCGTTGCTGATGAACAGTGACAAAACAAACCTCAGCTCCCTTAGAGACTCTTGGTGCATTTGATATTTTGCCTGCTTGAAAGGGCTAGGAGGACAAATCATATGGATCTTCTGAACCTGTTTTCTGTGTCTCATAGACAATGTCTGGATCCTAGTATACAAATGGGATAACTTGAGTTGCAGCTGATGGGAATTGCCTCGGATGCACTGGCAAAGACAGTTGTGGTCCCAAGGCTTCAGTTTTAAGAGTGACTCCATTGAACACAAAGTAACATATCCCTGGTTATCTGCATCCAGATAGAAGATGCCCAACTTTTACAGCCACATTTCAGAACACGAGAATTCTTTTTTTCCCTTGGGGGACATGCAGAGGGAAAAGGAGACCCCAAACCAGGTGCTGCCTTGGAACAGGCCTGGCACAGCACCCCAGGTTCATATTTAAGAGCGTGAATCACTTTCCAGCACCTGGTTGCTCACAGTCGCATCCTTTAAAGCTAGGGCAGCCTCTGCAAAGCGTGGCAAGCAGCTCCTGCTTTTTTCTGGAGCTCAGGAGAAGCTGGGAGCCCTGATGGCCTTGTGCAGCTGGGCTTCCTGAGAAAATCTGGGGTCTGTCTGGGCAAGGTGAGCTGTGTAGCTCTGTCGCCTCACTGTGCTGGCTTCTGTGCTAGTTCTTTTTCCAAGTATCCACATTTTCACCTCATGGCCTGCTGAGGAGGTGGACATTTGAGGAACAGTGAATTGGGACTGCCAAGCTCTGTCACTTGCTTAAGGTGGGCAACTCCTTCACCTAAGAAAGCTTTTTATTGCAATCAGATGAAACAGGGAATTAAATGGCCAGGCAGTTTGCAATCAAGTCAGGATAAGTATGACAACTCTGCCTGATTACATGGAGGTTAGAACTGCTCAGAATTGCTGTTCCACCGAGAAGCAGATCAGAAGAATAAGTGCAGTTGTTGGTTTGTTACCTGCCTGTGTTATCTGGGAAATGTCATAGCTGCAAAGAAGCGTGGGAGGGGCACTGCAGGAACATGGAGAGGCAGAAGAAGCAGAGGACCTGATAACTGGAAACTAAAGAGCCTGAGAACTGCAGATAAGCTTATTACTTAATCTGTGAAGAAGTATCATGAGGCAGGTAGTGAGGCTGACATGCTACAGAATTTATTTAATGTGTCCTTTCTTGTTTTGCTTTCTTATTCCTCTTTGGAGCTTGGGGTTGTGCTTTTCCTGTTGGTACAGGAATGCACTGATTTAAGTGCACTGGTCCTACAAAGCTTCCAGACTTTGCAGTTAGTGGGTTCTGTAATATCTGCAAATCACACTGAAGGCACAAATACTGGTTTTTTTGGATGCTGAGGTATGTGCTGAGACACAATTCATGGTCCTTGTTGAACAGATCTCAAGGAAGAAATTCCACTCATTTCTACAAACCTGACTTTTTTCAGGACAGCTGCAATGCGAGCTGAAATAGAAATATTTGTGCCATAGAGCTGGAATATAATGTTTAAAAAAAAGTCTCTTACAAAGCCTGCTGTTCTTTAATAGTGATATAGTGTTCTTTAATAGTGAATAGTGATAGCAATAAAAAAGCTTGATGTAATTATACTTGATCCTGTTCAAAGCTCCTTTCTGTTGACAGAAACATGAAGGACTTGGTAGCTGTAAGAATGCAGAGGTTTAGAAGAGAAAGATTCTTTCAAAGACAGCAGAGAGAGAGATAAGTGAATAAAAAGCAAGACACATTACAGATTTTAACCACAGAAGACACACTGGAGTATTCAGCCCCAGGAAATTCGAAGAAGGGGGGATTTACTGCAAATTTAAGAACAATGTGGTTACACTGTAGTTTATATCTTGTGGCAGTCAAGAAAAGTGGTTAGAAATTGTGTTTTCTGTGCTTAATGAGAAAAAAAGGTTTTGCTTTGTGCTTTGTAATGTTGAAAGCATTAGGATCCATAAACAACAGCATAGTTTAATCAAGTTTTACCATTAACTCCTAGAATTATTCCAGAAGTTCCCAACCTTCTGGCAAAGTTTCCCCTCTGTCATTTGCACTCAGAATCTTCAATTCTCCTCTGATGCTCACAAGGAGTCACCACAGAGGTTGTCATTTCCCTGATCTCAGTTCTGCACTGGTGAAACTGCTTTTTAGTATGAAGCAGTCTCAGCTACAGCCTTTTGATACAGCCTTTAACATCATCATTGCCCTAAAGTAGATCTGGGATGATGTCTTTTAAACTTTTTGTAATCTTGAAATCATCTGTCTTTCTGCCTTTTATGTTTTAATTGTAAAGCCAGTTTGTGTTTCATGTAGAAGCCATTTTATTCCAGTACAGCTGATTCTCAAAATATCCACATTCTGAGGTTTGTAGTTCAGTTTAGTCATGCTTTCATTTGTTCAGTTGTCTTTATCATGCAGCATCTCTAGGGAGTACCTTTTCTGGAACCTTCTCAGGTAATTTGGAAATTTTGTCTGCATTATTGTCAAAAGTACTGGTGTTAAAGAAATGCTATTTCACTGGTGAAGTGCTGACAACTGCCCAAGATGTTGATGGTAGTCAGTATTTCACTGATTTTTTATGGAGGGTGAGAAATTTCCATTTATAAGTAAGGAATAAGAATGCTGGGGAGCTCACTCTCAGGCTTTGACTTGCAGCATTTCCTGGAACATTGCAGTGTCAAGGTTTGAAAAAAGTCAGTTCCAAATTCTTTATCAAAATTCTGGCAGTCCATGTAAAATGCTTTGCATCTTTTTCTTGGTTGCATGATTTGGTATCTTACATTTATATGTAAAACACATTTTTCTAGTGTTAAACTGTCTTAAAGAATGTGTCTACCAAAACAAACATTATGGGGGGGAAAAAAAGTTGTTTTTTTCTAGTAGAAAGGGGTTTTTTCTCCCCTCAGTGTTTGCTCTATAATATCTCTGGTCTGGAGCAGGTGTTGTGAGAGGGTTTAATTCTTTGCTAAATGAGGACAGTAGTTATTATCTGCCCAACCATAGCTTTAATTTTGCTGTGAGCACTGTAGTTAAGTGCTTCTTAAATGTTTTCATTTAGAGAGCAATTTAAATATTATTGTTAACAATTAGCGATTACTTTGTGTTCTAAAAAGTATTATTCTTTGCATTCCTTTTTTTTACGCAGTGAATATGAGAAGATGATGTTGAACCTGACCTAGAACTTGTATTTTATACACAGGGTCAGAATAAGTTTGCTTTTGTGTTAATTCTGGGATAGTTGCTTGGCTGGAGATATGAAAATAAATATGATATTAAGATATAGGAACAAAGGTTTCTAAATCAGTTTACTTTAGCATATGTATTCTTCTAATATAAAATGGAAAATGTCTGAAAATTTCATTACCCAAAATACATAGAGAAAGTTTGGATGCCTTCATTGCATCAAGCCCTTATATCTATGTCAGTGCATCCAGGAACTCCTTTCTTCCCAAATAAGCTTTCCAGCATCGGAACAAAGCAGCAAATGCCTTCCCTCTCATCTTTCTTCTTGCCCCCACTGTTTTTAATAATGTCTGTCTGACATGCCAACAATCAGGCACATGCTCTGTCGCTGCTGTTGTCTCATCTCAGCTGCCTGAGAATGGCTTGAGAGGGATGAGGAGTGGAATTGCACATCAAGGATCTCTTTTGTCGGTGGAGCAACCAGGAGAGCGTTTCCAATTTGCAGTTTGGCACCGCCGCTTCAGAAGCACCATGGATGTTTGATACCCGCTTGGTTGCCTGCCACCAAACTTGGGGATCAATCACTGTGTTGTGACAGGATGCAGAAGAAAAGAAAAACCCCCAAAGCACGCATGCACAGAAAATGAACTAAAAAAGGAAAAGAAGAAAGCAGGAAAACAACGATTTTTATTTTGAATATAGTAGGACATCTCACAGATTGAGAATTTTATTGGAAAGCGTGAAGGAGGAGCAAGTGTTTCTGTGAGCATGAACATACATGTCTGTATTTCTCTTTCAGAATATCTCACAGACAAAATATTTCATAATTTGATTCCACTGACAGTTTTTGAGTTAAACCAGGGATTGCATCCATTCTTAGGCAACCATTTCCAAGTTAGTCCAGGACTTCTTGTGGCAGATCTGCATTCTTCTTAATCACTTGCAGTCAATCAGATTTTAATTTGTCTTTGTCTTCAGCCCTGCAAAGTTTGGGCCTGAAATTTTTTCTGCTTCAAGGATCAAAGAGGGTTTTCCCTGTGTGTGTCAGGCACACTTATGGAATGCTCTCGTATGTTTATTTAGCTCCATAATTATTCCGTATTAACAAAAGCAGATTGTTTCGGGAATGTTTTTCAGAAGAGCCTGTTTGAAATCAGGCTTTGTTGGAATTATGGCACCTCCAATTCTGCAATTTTCCTTTTGAAATACATTGTAGGAATTCACTAGAAAATCTATAACAACCCCATTCAGGGATGAATGGCTTATTCTGCTTCTTATCTTGTTAATCAATATTGTTAACTAGCTGTGATGGACATAATTAATGGAATGACCCTAGCCTCTCCTAATTAGGGGTAATTGTCTTGTTCAGTCACATTCATTCTCCAAAATATAAGTGTGTGAGCATAAATGTCATCATTTATTTTAGACTCTGCCATGATCATTATGTATTCTGTTTTCTTCTTAACAACTCACTTTAATTCTCGCTCACCCAGCAAAGTTGAAAGCCATGAAAGGACCCTCTTACCTCTCTGAGCTGGATGGCCAAATAACACATTATTATATTGCACACATATAGTCAGGAGGGTAAAATGAGGAGGGTAAAACCAGAATTCCACTACTTTGCTCTGGCTTCAATCCATTGCCCAACAGCTTCTCAAGATGAGAGATGTCTTAGCTTGAAGTTAAATGGTGCTTGCATCAGAAAAAAACCCTGGATTTTGGTATGCATTTCATGTATGCTTTTATCAGCTTTATTATTTGTTATGCTTTTGCTGAGCTTCCTTGAAGAAGAACAAAAGGGTACACTCATTATGCAGCTATTTCATGAGAGCTATTTAAAATAACATTTGAGGAGGAAAAAACAAATCAAAATGAATAAAAGCCTGGCAAACACATGATGAAACAGAATGAATATCAGAGCTATTAAATTAATAAGCTTGCAAAGCATTATTTATGGTATCTCAGTGGAAGTTTAGAAATTGATAGTGACTTCTCCAAATTAATTGAGTACCTTTGTTGTGTTTCAGGAAAACAGAATCAAACTCACCGTGCCCGTTCCTTGTGGGGAAAATTGTTCCACCTGCCAAAAACCTCAGGAGTTTCAGCTGATTTTCATCTTCTCAAGGTAAACAGCGGAGGTATTGACTCAGGATGGCATTCATTCAGCAAAGCTGTGCAGTCTGAGGTTGTCTGCAGACAGTTGCCCTTGCTGTCACAAGCTGCCCATTAAAAGAGCGTTTGAAGCAACAGCCTGAAGCAGATTTGACCTCTCCATGGCCAAATCTGCAGAAGTGCAGATGCATGATTTGGTTTTAAGGACTGACATGCTTGGGATGGGCTCAAAACTCCTGCCAGCTCGAAGGCCAGAGGTGTTAGTCCTGTGCAGAGCACCTCACGTGTTTGGGGCTGGGGCACATCCCTCAGCTGTGTCCCCAGAGACCTGCAGAGAAGCACAGGATCAGGCACATCTGCACACCAGTTGATAGGACTGGAGGGGCAGAGGATGGAAGGAATGGTCCTGGAGTCTCCAAGTGCAGATTTTTTGGATATTACCTTCACTGTATTGACTAATATTCACTGGTGCAGATCAGGTGGAGATACAGGTGTCCACTTCTTAAAAAAAAAAAAAAGGGTGTCAACAGACCAGAGCTGTCTCCTCAGAGTCAGCTGGCTGCTTCCTGATGGCTTTGAATTGTGGTGAGTGGCTGAAATTCCAGTCCTTTTTGCTATGGCTGGGAGATCTCCCTGAGTGCCCACATTTCACCATTAAAAGTACATCTGCTAACTCTTCCAGGATAAACTATTTCTGTATGACACTAGTTTGCTCCAGATTTACTAAATTTGGTTATTTCTGTTACAGCTTCTCATGCAGGAATGACAGCTGGAGAGACCCACTGAGAAGTGAACATGGAAGATGGAGGAGCACTGACAGAAACAATCTCACGCCTAACGTTGTTTCACTTTGCTATTCCATTTCTCTTCCCTCACTTTTGCTTCCCTTTTTCTCTGATTTTCCTGGAGTTTAATTTTTTTTCAGTGAGAGCTCTTTTTCTTTTCCAGAACAATTCTCCTGTGTTAAAAAATTTGCCTAAGCGATGCTTTCCAAGTCCCTTACAGCTCAAATTTTACAATAAAATAAAAGTCCCATGTATAATGTGGTGAAGGTTTTTACTTTGTAGTGTTTGGCTTATTGTAAGGGTCCTTCTCTTGTAGTGTTCAGCTTGCAACTGGTGTGATTTTGAAGAGAGCCAGGTTCCCCCAATGTGAGCTTTAAACAAGATACTGGATGAGAGCTCATGATTTCTAGAAAACATTCAGTGCTATGTAAAAGAAGCAATAGATTGGATTGAATAATAGCACAGGAAAAACCAGTTCTGTATTAAGTCTTTCTTGCAAATCTACTTCTGCAAGTAGATTTTCAATTCTGCCAATTGCTGTAAACGTTTGCCAGTACCATGCATCAGTTCATGGTAAGCAGTAAAAGTCTTGTTTATCAAGCTGGTTTTATTCCTTCATTGTCCCACTTAGAATGCTGATATCTTATCAAGAAATAGAAAATTTTCCAAACAGAAGTTAAAAGCTTTGCTTCTTTGACTGGCAGTCATCACCTGGAAGGTGTTACACACCCCACGGTCAGCAAGGCCATCTCCCCATGTCCTCCGTGCTTGACTGCAGAACCTTGTGGGACCCTGCTATAGATAACCATCAAAGCTTTGGGCCTCACTCCTTTCTTCTGAGGTATTATCAAAGCACTATTTTCCCTTTTAATATTGTCCATGTTGGTGCTTTTGTTTCCATTGCAAGGTTCCTAGCTTCTGAGCTTCTGAGATGAGCAAGTGTTTCATCTGCTTAGGGTTGCTCTCAGTAAGGGTGAAAGACCCAGTAATTTTTTGGACTGAAAGAGACAGAGAAGGGATTTTTCCTGATCCAGTTTCTATCTGTACATAAGGTTTTGTTTCTCTTTAATACCTTGTGTATCTTATTGGGTTAATACCAAGGCCTTTATGGCTCAGGACTGTATTCTCATAGAGCTTTAAAGGGCGTTGTTCTTGGCTGGTATTTCCAGATACTGCTATAATGCAAAAAATAAAAAAGAAAAGAAAAAATGATAAGATTATATGTGCTGTTTACATTCATGTTTGTACCTGTAGGGATGTGTTGATGGGGAAGTGTGGTGAAATGATAAAAAGGTTATGAAAGGCAGTTATTCCTTCCTGTGAAATCAGGAACTCCTAACGGCACCAATTTAATTCTGAGAGTGCAGTGAAAAGGACCAGGACGATGTAAAGGTAGCACAAAAAAAAAGAATTGAAAAATTATAATAGAAAAATCTATATTTCAAGCACTGGCAGGAATATATTTATGCATGGAGAGTATTCTGTGATTGATCTGCAATAAAAGTGAGTGAGACACAGAAACAACACAGAGATGTTTGTGTCACTGTGCAACCTTCACTGGAGATAAATATGAAATACACTCATATTTCTTGGGAGATCTATTTTAAGCCTCCCTCCTCCCAATGTGCCCTTAACTTTTGTAGTGGATTTGTAACAAATTCATTGCTTCTGATGGAGTCATGTTCATCTTTTTCACCCATGAAATGGCTTCAGAGTTCTGTCCTCAGTATTGAAATGGTTACCTTAAACCAAAAAGCCCACAGTTCCCAAAATACGTGTTGAGAGACAAGAGTCCTGATCTCTCTCAGTCAGATCTCTTTATCCCCTATTTTCTTTTACACAAAGAAAACCATCTGTCATGTTGTCATTAAACTTATTTTTCTATTAACCACAAAATAGAAAAATTTCTGATAAATTGAAGTTGCCTCAGTCTTTCACTGGGTTTATTCTTTTTTTTGAATAATTTGGCTTGGTGATCCTAAAGGTACTTTCCAACTTTAATGATTCTGTGAGTGCTGGGGGGGAGGGGGGCGAGAGGATTTATATTTTCTCATTATTAATATACTTTGATTTGAATGCACAAAGAATTGACTGGAAAGAAGTACTGGAAAATATATTAAGCAAAACCACAAGGTTTCTGAAATGCAGCAACCAACAGCCAAAACTACCATAGTGTCTCCTAAGTTTGAAACACCAAAGGCACATTCCCTTCCTGGCATCAAATTTTACATCACCTACCTTGAATTTGACATCGTATGTTTCTTTAGGGAACTTTTTAAATATTACATTTCTTGATACAGACTTGAACTCAGTATTATTTAGTTACAGTTGTTCTGATTTGCTGCCAAAAAAAGAAAAAAAAAATATTTGAAGATATTATTTTCCTAAATTGGATTGTCTGTTCAGGCTAAGGTGGATAAGGTCCAGAAATGAGTCACAGGCCAAAGATAATTTTGCATCTCTTGATTTTTCAGGGCCTTACAGAATTCTTTAGTGGGGAGAAATCAGGATAATTTTCAGCACATGGAGGTGAGAGGAGATTAAAAATCAAGGAAAAAAAATCTTTCCCTCCCATCTTTTGTGGATATCTGATATCAGTTCAGTAATACCAGTATTTTCTTTTTACATTTCAGAGCCTATAAAAAATTAATTAAAAAAAAAAAAGAAATANNNAGAAACAGGTCAAGATGTAGGATAATCTTATTTTTTTCCAGAAATAACAGAAGTGGCTAGGTGAGTTCAAGTGAGACTTGATATTTACACTCAAGATTGAAAGTCCAAAATGAAGAGCTGTGTAAGGTAGTAAATGGTATCCATGATTCATTGCCCAAAATAACACCTTGCAAAGGAGATGATGTCTCAGATCCCCCGAGATAAAAGGAAAATCTTCTGTGATATAATTGGCCTCTGCCTCTAGAAAACAGTGTGATTTATAAAGTATTTTTTGCATTAAGGCAAGTGATGTAAGAATCAGGTGAAATAGTGGCGAGGCTTTATGATAGAAATCTT